>SJYC01104600.1:0-71567 GCA_006408675.1 Madoqua kirkii
GCCTCCAGCCCCGCCCCCAGGCGCTCCGCCCTCCAGTTCTTCAAACCCTCCTTGCTGCCTCTGGCCTTGATACTTTTGCACAAAAAGCTGTGCCGTCGGGTGCGCATCCACTTTCTCCCACCCCTACACTTGACTGCCTCCATGTCTTCGGGTCTCTGGGGGCTTTTGCCTCCGGCTCCCTTCCCTGGCAGGCACCTCTCAGCTACTTGCTCAGCCCACACGCTCCCCCACGCGCTCAGCTACCTGCCCTGCGACCCACCGCCCTCTGCACCCCGCGAGCTTCAGAGGAGCCCCACCGAGTACCTTTACCTGCCTACAGGCCGCGCACCACATTTAGGTCCGCAACACAGCTTCGGAAAAGCTTCCATGGTGTCCTCTAAGAGGCCAGGTGCTGGAAGTGAGGCCCGGTGAGCCTGCCCCCTCCTTACAGCCTCCTACTCGCCTCAGCAGCTCCTTAAGGGTGTGTTTGTTTCCATCACTGCCTCTTCTGTCAACTCCTTCCCCCCCCACCCCTCTTTGTCCAGTAAGTACCCCTCTCTTCTCCTCATTAAATAGACACAATCTGGAACTGATTTATCATCTTAAAAATTTATGGGGACAACCTTGGCAGTCCAGTGGTTAGGACTCCACACTTCCGATGCAGGAGGCACAGAGTGGGCCCCTGGTTGGAGAGCTAAGATTCCATATGCTGCATGGCTGCAAAATATATATATATTATATATTGATTAATATTAATATTAATCAATATATATATTATATATATATTATTGAACAGAATCCTAAATCAGACACATACTGCCTTAAAATCGTAGAACTTCATAGCTGGAAGGAGGCCTTGAAGCTCTGATACGTAAAGATTTTACATCCACATACAAACATATATTCTTAAAATTTAAGGGGGTTGGAACATGTGCATATGTATATACATATACACATATATATGGAGAAGGGAATGGCAATCCACTCCAGTATTCTTGCTTGGAGGATTCCATGGACAGAGGAGCCTGGCGGGCTATAGTCCTTGGGGTTGCAAAAGAGTCGGATACGACTGAGCAATTAACACACACACACATACATAAGCCCTATATATATATATATATATATATATATACACACACACACACACACACACACACATATACACACACATAGTGACGATATCACAGGTCGTATATGAGTGTCTTTTAATTTGCTTTATTGTAGTTTACTCCTGAAAAGTGCTGATTACCTTCCCCTGTAGAATTGTGCTAGAATTTCTGTGTTGTTGTTGTTCAGTTGCTAAGTCATGTCCGACTCTTTGAGAGCCCTTCAACTGCAGGGAAATTTCCAGGGAAATTGGAACCTTCATCACTACTGATCGGAATGCAAAATGGTACAGCCAGTTTGGAAAACCTTGCGTCCGTTCCTTAAACGATTAAACTATCGCTGCTGTTCAGTCGCTCGGCTGTGTCCAACTTTTTGCGACCCCATGAACTGCAACATGCCAGGCGTCCCTGTCCTTCACTATCTCCCAGAGTTTGCTCAGACTCATGTCCATGGAGCCAGTGATACCATTCAACCATCTCACGCTCTGTGCTCCCTGAAGGATTTCTATGGCAAGTTTCTATGCTGACAACCTACGTGGACACTCAGATGATGTGAGACGAGGCGCTGAAAGCCACGACTCCCACTCCTCTGGACTGGCCGGGTATGGGCTTGCCCCTTTGCCCCTCTGACTCGTTGTCAGCAAGCCTTGCCTGGCCTTTCCTACAAGTATTTCCAGCTCTCCAGCAAGCCCTCTGTGTCTTTCCCCACCAATCCCAGGACAATTAACCTGATCTATATTCCTCTGATTCCAATCTGAATTCGTGATAGTAACTGAATGTCAGAGAGCATAGACCATCCCATGGAAATAATTTTCCCTTCTGGTGGACTATATCCAAATCCCTTCTTACATTTTTTCTGCAGGAGGCTGTAGCTAGCTCCCATCTCTGATGATGCCAGGACAGAGGCCCCCATGCAGGGTGCTCTAGACAAGATTTTAGACAACCTTTTCTGCAAAGGGTCAGACAGTAGCTATCCCAGGCTTTGCAAGCCATGTGACCTTTACTGCAGCTACTCAGCTCTGTGGTTGTAGCAGGAAAGCCACTGTAGAGGATACATGGACAAATGGGGGCGACTGTATTCCAATAAAACTTGATTTACAGAACAGGAAGTGACACCTCTTTTGCCAACCTTCACTCTGGAGGATGAGTGTCTGTGCTTGGACTCAGGAAACTCCTCCCCCCTTGGATTTTACCCAGAGACTCACCATTCCAGTGTGTTTCTACAGAGACGACTTAAAGGAAAAAGGAGATGAAACAAAATCTGACAACACATGAAATCAGTATAATGGTCCTGGCCAGAGGAAACCACTGTCAACACAGTATTCGGAAGCTTCTACTCCAGTGCATGGCAAAGGGTTGCTGGGAAGTAGCCAGGGGCTCCGGAGCAGAGGGTTCCAACTGACCATGGTAAAGGTCCTCAAATCTCTCCCAAGCAACTACAATGTTTTTCCCTCCTTTTAATACCACCAGGACCTGGTGTGACAGTAGATGGGGTCCTAGGAGAAGGGTCATGTCTTTTCCTATATGTGGGGGAGCTGGGCAGGCCACAATGAACACGGGAGATTCTGTGTACTGCAACTAAGACCTGGTGCAGCCAAATGATTTTTTTTTTTAATGGAGCTAGAGACGAATCCACGCACCTTTGGACACCTTATCTTTGACAAAGGAGGCAAAAATATACAATGGAGAAAAGACAATCTCTTTAACAAAGGGTGCTGGGAAAACTGGTCAACCACATGTAAAAGAATGAAATTAGAACACTCTCTAACACCATACACAGAAATAAACTCAAAATGGATTAAAGATCTAAATGTAAAACCAGAAACTGTAAAACTCCTAGAGGAAAACATAGGCAGAACACTCTCTGACAATCGTTTCCAACTCTTTGCGACCCCATGGACTGCAATACATCAGGCTTCCCTGTCCTTCACCGTCTCCAGGAGCTTGGTCAAACTCAACTCATGTCCACTGAGTCAGTGATGCCATCCAAACACCTTATCCTCTGTTGCCCCACTTCTCCTGCCTTCAATCTTTTCCAGCATCAGGGTCTCTTCAGGTGAGTTGGCTCTTCGCATGAGATGGCCAAAGTATTGAAGCTTCATCTTCAGCATCGGTCCTTCTAAGGAAAAGGATTGATTTCCTTTAGGATGGACTGGTTGGATCTCCTTGGAGTCCAAGGGACTCAAGAGTCTTCTCCAACACCACAGTGCAAAAGCATCGATTCTTCGGCACTCAGCCTTCTGTATGGTCCAAGTCTCACATCCATACACGACCACAGGAAAAACCATAGCTTTGACTAGATGGACTTCTGTCAGCAAAGTAACGTCTCTGCTTTTTAATGTGCTGTCTATGTTTGTCATAGCTTTTCTCCAAGCAGTGTCTTTTAATTTCACGGCTGCAGTCACCATCTGCAGTGATTTTGGAGCCCAAGAAAATAAAGTCTGTCACTGTTTCCATCGTTTCCCCATCTACTTACCACGAAATGATGGGACCAGATGCCATGATCTTCGTTTTCTGAATGTTGAGTTTTAAGCCAGCTTTTCACTCTCTCTTTCACCTTCAAGAGGCTCTTTAGTTCTTCTTCACTTTCTGCCATAAGGGTGGTGTCATCTGCATATCTGAGGTTATTGATATTTCTCCCAGCAATCTTGATTCCAGCTTGTGCTTCATCTAGCCCAGCATTTCTCATGATGTTCTCTGCATAGAAGTTAAATAAGCAGGGTGACAATATACAGCCTTGACACACTCCTTTCACAATTTTGAACCAGTCTGTTGTTCCATGTCTGATTCTAAGTGCTGCTTTTTGACCAGCATACCGGTTTCACAGGAGGCAGGTAAGGTGGTCTGGTATTCCCATCTCTTTAAGAATTTTCCAGTTTGTTTTGGTCTACACAGTCAAAGGCTTTGGCATAGTCAATAAAGCAGAAGTAGATATTTGTCTGGAATTCTCTTGCTTTTTCTGTGATCCAGTGGATGTTGGCAATTTGATCTCTGGTTCCTCCGCCTTTTCTAAATGCAGCTTGAACATCTGGAAGTTCTCAGCTTACATACTATTGAAGCCTGGCTTGGAGAATTTTGAGCATTACTTTGCTAGCGTGTGAAATAAGTGCAGTGTGCGGTAGTTTGAACATTCTTTGGCATTGCTCTTCTTTCTGACCTTTTTGAGCCCTGTGGCCACTGCTGAGTTTTCCAAATTTGCTGGCACATTGAGTGCAGCACTTCAACAGCATCATCTTTTAGGATTTGAACTAGCTCAGCTGAAATTCCATCACCTTCACTAGCTTTGTTCTTAGTAATGCTTTCTAAGGCCCACTTGACTTTGCATTCCAGGATGTCTTTCTCTAAGTGAGTGACCACACCATCATGGTTATCTGGGTCATTAAGGTCTTTTGTGTGTGTGTAGTTCTGTGTACTCTTGCCACCTCTTCTTAATATCTTCTGCTTCTGTTAGGTCCATACTGTTTCTGAGCCACGGCTAAGCTACTGGGGAAGCCCAGTTAAACTATGCAACCCAGCACTTCCACTCCTAGGTATATACAGAAGAGAGATGAAAATATATGTCTATACAGTAAGCCACACATGAATGTTTATAGCAGTATTTTCCATAATTGCTAAAAGGTAGAAGTGATTAACTGCGAATGGATAAAGAAATGCAGTCTATCTTTATAATGGAATACCATTCAATCATAAAAATGCGGTACTGGTACATGTTATAAAGTGGACAAACCATGAAAATATGCTAAGTGAGAGAAACCAGTTATGCAAATGCATATATGATTTCATTCATATGAAAATGCAAAATAGGGAAGTCTATAGAGACAAACAGTAGATTATTTATTGCTTGCATGCTCGGTCACTTCAGTGATATCTGACTCTTTGCCACGCCATGGACTGTAACCCACCAGGCTCCTCTTTCCATGGAACTTTTCAGGCAAGGATACTGGAGTGGGTTCCATTTCCTCTTCCAGGGATCTTCCCAACCCAGGATCCAGCCGGGGTCTCTTGAATTGGCAGGCGGATTCTTTACCACTAGGGCCACCTTGGAAGCCCCCATTCAAGAAATGGCAACCCACTCTGGGATTCTTGCCTGGAACATCCCATAGACAGAGGAGTCTGGTGGGCTGCAGTCCATGGGGTCACAAATCAGTTGGACACAATTGAGCAACTAAACAGCAGCAAGCACTTCATATAAGTGGAATTGAACGATACGTGTCCTTTTGTGACTGGCTAATTTTACTTACCATGATGTTTTCAAAGTTTATTCCTGTTGTAGCATATGTCAGTACTTCGTACATTTTTAAAAAAATATTCACTTATTTGGCTATATTGGGTCTTAGTTGCTGCTCACAGATCTTTTTTCCAGCATAGGAGGTCTTTCAGGCGGTGTCCAGGATTCTCTCTCTAGTTGTGGCTTGGGGGTTCAGGGGTTCAGACTATGGATTTATTAATAGTTGCCCAATAGCATGTGTGATCCTTGTTCCCCAACCAGGGATTGAACCCATGACCCCTGGGTTGGAAGGACGATTTTTAGCCACTGGGCCACTAGGGCAGTCCCTTCATGCATGTTTTTATAGCTGAATAATATTCTATCATATAGATATATCACATTTTTATTTATTCACCTACTGAACCACTTTTTGGCTATTGTGAATAATGTTACTATGAACATTGGTATACAAATCTCTGAGTCCCTGCTTCCATTCTTTTAGGTTATACCTGGGTGCTTGATTGGGGCTTCCCAGGTGCGCTAGTGATAACAAACTCTGTCAGAAAGATCCCTTGGAGGAGGAAATGGCAACCCACTCCAGTATTCTTGCCTGGAGAACCCCATGGACAGAGAAGCTTGGTGGGCTACAGTCAGTAGCAAAGAGTCAGAGTGAGCAGGTGTTGGATCATATGGTAATTCTGTGTTTAACTTTTTGAGAAAACACCAAATCATTTTGCATAACAGCTGTACCATTTCACATTGTTACCAGCAATGCATAAGTGTTTTGATTTTTCAAAATCCTTGCCAACACTTGTTATTCTCCTTTCTCTTTGATTATAACCATTCTAATGAGTGAGAAGTTGATATCTCACTGTGCTTGTGACATGCACTTTCCTAGTGATTAGTAACACTGAGCATCTTTTATTGGCCTTTGGTATATTGTCATTGGAGAAATTTCTGTTCAAGTCCTTTGCCTATTTTTGAATTGGATTGTTTTTTGTTGTTGTTGTTGAGTTTTAGTAATTCTGTATATATTCTGGAGACCATACCCTTATCAGATATGTTTGTTTGCAAATATTTTCTCCCATTCTCAGGGTTGTCTTTTCAATTTATTGGCAGTGTCCTTTGATGCACAAAATTTAAATTTTGATGAAATCCAACTTATGTTATTTTGTTGTTGCCTGTGCTTTTGGTGTAATATCCAAGAAATCACTGTTGAATTCAATGTCATGAAAATTTCCCTTGTTTTAAGAGTTTTATACAGTTGTAGTTCTTAGCTCTAGGTCTTTGATCCATTCTGAGTTAATTTTTGTATATGGTGTAAGTGTTAATTGCTCAGTAGCATCTGACCCTTTACAACCCCATGGATTGTAGCCCATCAGGCTCCTCTTTCTATGGAATTCTCCAGGCAAGAATACTGGAGTGGGTAGCCATTCCCTTTCTCCAGGGTATCTTCCTGACCCAGGGATTGAACCCAGGTCTCCAACACTACAGGCAGATCCTTTACCATCTGAGCCACCATGTGAATATTCAGTTTCCACAAATGCACTTCATTTTGAAATAATCTCCCTCTCCCACTTCTTTTTTCACCCTGGTTTTGAGTTACTACTCTCAACGAACAGTAAAACCCATTCTATACTCCCCACCCGCTTCAGAGTTTTGAAAACCATAAAGGGAAATGCCTCCTCTTCAATAGGAAATCCGATGCCTGTTAGGCTCCCTGTAGGGCCTGGTTATGTCCTAGTTGAGCATAACCAACCATATAGAAATGTCAGTAATTGCAGGCACCAGGCAAATATCAAATGCCTGGTGAAGACAAGTACAATTAGCAGCTTAGAGAGGAAAAAGCAGAGCTATAGTCCTTTAGTTTGGGGACCCATATTCAGCCAGATTCTAGGCAAAGGGCTTAAAAGGAAGAATGTTTAGTTCATGGGTTTTGGAACTAGAGGTGTATGTTCAAATTCTAGCTTTGCCCTTTAGCATTCTAATGGTTAGCTTTCCTGAGCTCTGATTTCTCTATCTTTAAAATAAGAATAATTATCAGAGCTAGCTGCCGAAGGCAGATACTATTAAGTCTATTTTCATTTAAACCTGAAGGTCAAGAAACTGCACGAGCACTCGCTGTCACATCAGTTACCTCGTGCGACGACTAATTGCATTTCTAGGTGATCCAAGACCTCTGGTCTCTGGACTCCCTGATAGTACAGCGATGGGAGGTGAAGAATGAGACACCGTGCACGCTAAGTCATTAGCACAGAGCTTGGCACTTAAGAAGCGCTTACTCAACGGCAGCTGAGCTGTGGGCGCTTTCAGATTCCCCACCCGTAATGAGCGATTTAGCTCAACTGATCCATTCTCAGACCTTGGGTGAGTCAGATTTTCCGGACACATGCGGAAACGCACGTCGGAGGGAGGAAGGAGAGCTGGCAACCCGGCGCCCCGGTCCAGGTTTAGCACAGTAGGCGCGGCCACCTTGCTCACCTATCCGGCCCGTCTCTGCAGGTGCCTAAAGGGGCGGGCAAAGGAGCTCAGACACATAGCCCCGCCCCCCCCACTCTGCGTTCTTCATTGGGCCCGAGAGTTCGCGACTCGTTACGTCACATGCGTGCGACCAGCGTGTAAAAGGGGGCGTGTCCCGCCGAGAAGGAGGAGACAAGATGGCGGCGTCCGTGGGGCAGGGATGTCTGAGGTGGCTGCCCGGGGTCGCGTGGCGGAGCAGGTACAACTGTTTGGGGATCCTGCCTCGGGGCGAGGGACGGCCCGAGCCAAACCGGGGTCTGGAGAGAGGAGTCGTTTCTCTGTCGGGGGCTCGCCCTGGGGAGTGCTCGAGTGGAGACGGAGCCGCTCACCTTCACCTCGAGCTCGGGCGCAGGTGCGGCTGCCTCCGCCTGGGACGGTCCGAGTCTGGCCTAAACCTCTCTCTTTGTCCTTTCCACTCCACAAGGGACAAAAAACAAAAATATAAACAAAAAGCACCCCCTAAGCCAGGTGAAAGGGGCTGCGTGTCCGCCACTAGAGCCGAGGCAGGCTGGACGCTTCTTTCTCTGGGAGTCGTACTGCTGGGCGGGGCGCCCAGGTGTGGGAAGAGCACTGGAGTGGGAGTTGGGCGGCTTTCACCTGGGATTCTTGGACTCTGAAGCGAGAGGGTAGGATTCCGTAATCTCAAAACAGTCCATGATGGAAGTAGGGTCTCGGCTACCCTGGTGACTGTCAACTCTTAGACTGTTAGAGGGGTCGTAAATCCAGCGCTTTCTCTTGGCGAAGTCGAGGCCCTGATAGACGGAGGGGCTTGCTCAGTTCCACCCAGCCAGGTAGCAGCAGAGCTGAGACTCCTCCCCAGGTACCTCTGTTCTCACGCAGGGACCTTTCCTTCAGGCTGCCCCCCGTGAGGACACTGATTATTCGAAATGGCTTATGTAAGGACTAGCCTGGGAGCATTTGGACTCTCGGGAAATGGGTTAAAATGTTGGTTGCTGTAACTCAGAGTCTGTCGCTCGGTGTCATTTCGAAGAGCTAAGATTTGCGAGACCCACAACTTCTGTGTTTCTGCCTGGCTTCATTTTGTCAGCGTGGATCAGAGCTTGCCCTATAATTTGGGGAAGTAGAGACACTGGTTTCAGGCTGAGAGGGAACCGAAAATGTCATTGCCCTGGACAGGAAAGCTTCACTCTCCTATTATTAACTACTCAGAAATGGTGTGACTTCTCAGGAGAGGGCTCCACAGTGTGGTGGTAACTGTTAGGATTTGAACAAGAGGGTGTCTGTTGTTTTAATGTTGTTAATAGGTGTGCTGTTTATGAGTCAGTAGTAAAATGTGTCATAAGTTGGAAAGACTAAAAAAATGACCCTCATGGGTTTTGTTTTTTTTTTTAAACAATGATGAGGAAGGTGACTTCACCCACTATCATTTAAAAAGGGAAAAAAGTCGAAACTTTAGTGCCAGTATAGGTACATACAACTGAATTTAGGTCTACTGGGTAGGAGGGGTGAGGATTTGGGTACAGTAATTCAGTTTTCAAAGCTGTTAAATATCCAGATGGAAACTATATTGAGATGCAGAAAACCCCCAAAAGATAACATTTCCATGATTTTTAAGTAAAGCAGTGTCTGTCTGTGAGACATATACTTGAAAGCCTCATACTGCAGAGTTTCCCAGTAACTGAGTGACATCTGACAGGGGAGAGAATAGAGAAAGTAATTATAAGTGACAGTTTAGGGCCATGTCTCCTAAACTTGATAAAAGAATGGAGTGGGTGTTTATTAGTAAAAGAGATTCCCAGGTCCATCCCCACAATGCTGCCAAATTCAGCTCAGTAGGTGTAGGCTGGGGCCCTGGCAGCTGTCTTTTATGGGTGCTCTGGACGATTCTTTGTTCAGGCGCATATGAACGTAGTACCTAGGCGGTGCGTGGCTGTGTCAGACCTGCCTTCAGGAGCATTCATGACATTCCTGCCACTGCCAACCACAGTGCCAGGGATTGGGGGGAAGGGGAGGGCAGGAGAAAAGAGAGGCATTTAAAGATGCAGGCCTTGCGTTGAAAGAACTTTACAGTTTAGAAGAGAGAGGGAACCCGGCTAAATAATACGAGACAGAACACGGAATAGGCCTTAAGAAAACTGCCAGTTCATTTTCAGGAGAACTTTTCACAGCTCTAAAAAGCAGGAGGGACACAAGGACTACAGTTAGTGTTACCAGAGGTGATGTTAAAAATATCTTAAAACTGGGCTTCCCTGGTGCCTCGGCGATAGAGAATCTGCCTGCCAGTGCAGGAGACATGCGTTCGACCCCTGTTCTGGGAAGATCCCGCCTGCCGTGGAGCAGTTGCGCCGTGACTGCTGAGCTTGTGCTCTGGAGCCCGGGGAGCCGAAACCGCTGCGTCTGAGAGCCTGTGCTCTGCAGCAAGGCAGCCACTGCAATTGGAGGCTCAAGCACCACGGCGAGAGCAGCTCACACTCCCCGCAGTTTGAGAAGCTTCGCAAAGACCCAGCACAGCCAAAAATAATAATAATAAATCAATCATAAAAATAGTTTAAAGCTATGAGTGTGGACACAGACCAGGTGGGGTGAACAGGGGTCACAGTTGGTGTGGCCACCCCAGTGTGTGCCAGCTGAACATCACTTGCGTTACTTTTGATAAGAGTAATACGTAACTAGGTACCAGGGCCTGGGATTAAGGTTTTATGTGACTGTCTTATTTACTCCTAATGAGGTAGGTCTTGTTTTTAGAGGTGGAGAAACTGAGGCTTAGAATTAGTTAACAAGTGGCGGAATGGAGTTCTGAGCCCCAGAGTCAGGCTTAAGTGCTTAATCGTGGGCTTTAATTGCCTGGTTGCAGGAGGTACACGTGGGTTCACCATACAGAAGTTACATGTGATTGAACCTAGCTGTTCGTTTTCTGAAGCTTAATCTTGCTGTTGAGATTGAGGTCCAGGAGGAAGACAGACAAACCCCTGTATTCGTCGACAGGTACAGACAGAAATAACATGAATATATATAAAATCAATTCAGGTAGTGAGAAGAAAAAGAAAGGAAGTTAAGGGGTTAGCACTCCAGAGAGAGAACTCTTGGGCTTGTGGTCAGGAGGAAGCATTTGAGCAGAGAATTGAGTGAGGAGGGACTGAACCAGCTGGAGGGGTGTGCCCAGCAGAGCCAGCATGGCAGAGGCGTAGGTGTGCAAGGGGTGGGGGTGGATGTGTGAGGAGAGGGGAAGTAGCAGGAGGCCTGGGGTTCAGAGGGCCACTTATGTAGGGTCTGTTTTGAAAAGGTCAGTCCGGATGTTCTGTGATAAATGGGACACGGAGGCCAAGCAAAGAGACCAGGCTAGTGCAGCTCTTCAGCAGCAGACCCAGTGGCTCAGGCCAGAGAAGTACCAGATAAGGGTGTATTTTGAAAGTGGGGGCTTCGTGCCTTGTCAGTGGATTGAAAGTGGACAGTGAGAAAGAAAGGACTTGCAAAGGAATCCTAGGGTTTCAGCCTGTGCACTGGGGGAGTTGTGGTGCCTTTTGTCTGGGGTGCTGTATTAATTATAGCAGGGTTGCTACGGTAACAGTAAATTCTAACATCTTGGTGACTTAACACAGTTTTTGTCTCTATCATGTAAGTCCAGGCCGCTTCTCATCAGGAGGGCAGCGTGATTTGAGGGCCTGTCTCTCGCCATGTTTGTCTCCATCTAACAGGCCGGGAGGGGACCTGGGAAGTGTGGATGGTTCTCACAGTGGTTAGAACTCATGTCTAGGAAATCTCATCTGTTGGGTAGAGGAAGTGGATTTAATAACCGGCTGGCTAATCTCTGCCACAGATGGACAGCTCTGGGGGATGGAGCTGTTGAAAGGCAGTGAGGGAGGGTTGGGAATCTGTTTTGGACAAACTCAGTTTGAGGTGATTCAGAGTGAGGATGTTGGGTCGCCAGGTTGAAATACGGTGTGTAGGTCTCTGAAGTAGCAGTGAGGGGAGTCCTGTGCATCTGGCTGTTTAAAACCAGATTGGGTGAACATCTCTAGGGCGAAGCCTAGACAAAGCAGGTGTCTGAGCCTCGGGCATGGCAGCTGTTTGAAGTTAGGGAGACCGGACAGACAGAAAAATCAGGGTTCCAAAGGCTGTGTGTGTTCCGAGAGGGATAAGGTGGAATGAAGGCATTGAAAGAGACAAACTCCCAGTTAAAAAACACCCGAGTCCCAGGCACACACTGTATAGTGTGGGGCCGATAGTTACTAGTACTGTCTTGTGTATTTGAAAGTTGCTAAGAGAGTATTTTTCATCACAAGAAAGATTTGCAAATATGTATGGTGAGGAATGTTTAACTAGTTTTCTTGTGGGGATCCTTCCACAATATATACAAATAGGGAATAATATCCTACACCTGAAACTACTAATGTTACATTTCAGTTATACCTCAGTTGGAGGAAAAAAAAGGAGGGGATCACCTGTGACAGATGCTGCTGAGAGGTCAAATAACACGAGGTCCAGGAAATGTGAGTAGGGTTGGCAGCGTGCGAGAGGCGACCTCGGCAGGAGGCGAGGAGGTGGGAACAAAAGCCAGGAGAGGTGGACGGCGAGGAAGTGAGGCAGCGGATGCTGCTCTTTCTGCACGCCCGCAGTGGCATAGGCAGCGCTGTAAGGCCAGAAAGAGTGTGGTGCTGATGTGAGAATAAGAATGACCCAGAGATGAAAGACGAGCTGCTGCAACGAGCTGTTTGCCGGGCACTTGTTCCAGGAGCTAGCGCTGCAGCAGTGGACGGCGAGCCCTTGAGTTTGTTCTTGGGAGGATCTGAATGCACACCAGCTGCCCGGGTGCTGTGCCCTGGGTTACAGTGGATAAGCCCTGATCTCCACTTGCACCTCCCCTAGGCAGCGCACCCCTCGCCGCCAGGGGAGAGGGAAGGAAAGGCCTTATTCAGCAGCCTGCAGCATGCTTTGAGCTGGGGGCTCAGCAGCAGTCCTGGACGCACAATGCAGCAGTGTGCGCAGCGTAACAATGCAGCCTTCAGCCAGCGTTCACACCGTGGCTCTGATTCCCCCGGAAGGCAGAGCTCTGGGCGCTCGCCTTTGCAGTGGGAGTGTCCAGTCCAAGAGATGAGCATTGTGCACTCTGAAAGAACACTCGCCTACTGCCACACACCCTCCTTTGTGCTAGGAGCTGTCCGTCCTCTGGCCTCTGAGGGGGTGGTGACGGTCAAGGTCCCGGACTTGTTCTGCATGCAGATCTTGCTCGCCTGTAGGAGAGTCAGAGTCACCTGTTAGCACCATGCTGCCAGAGTGTTGCTAAGTCAGGAAATTTCACAGGAGTAAATGAAGGTGTCTAAATCTGATCATGTTCACAGGATGTTTATGTAAGATGTAACTGCTAAGAATCCATGAATGTAAATACTACTGTATGAAAGTCATAATGCCGTTCTGTTTTCCACAAAAATAGCAGTTTAGACATTTATAATGGAGTAAATTTCTACTTTCATAAAAGACTCCAAAGGAAAAAAGGAAACCCTTACTAACAAGGACATAGTTTCTTTACTTTAGATTTCAGGTCAGTATTTGGGGGAACTGAAGTGCTATCTGAACTGAAGGTGGGGTGTTTGCTCTTTGATTAAGGAGAGAGCCGGTTGTTTACTAAAAATTCATCAGTGTTCTCCTTGCTCGCACAGTCACTTACTACACTGGGGATGTGTCCTATTTCCCTGGGTAAGGAGGAAATGAAGAGAGACAAAGAATAAGATACCATTTCCTTACTGCTTGAAGCCATGAAAATGGTCACTTTTTTCTCTGAGTGCTTGAAAACCCTTTTACCCTGTGAAAGTAGCTTTTGTGGCAAAGTAGCCACAAATAATAATTTTAAAATTCCAAACAAGTTGAGCCTTCCAGACTCAAAGTAGATTAGAGTAGCTCAGCCTGATTTGTTTGCACCATTCTTTCCCCAGGGTAAACATTTAAAGTTTAAAAATTCAGGGTATTCTCTGGTGGTCCCATGGTTAGAGCTCTGTGATTCTACTGCTGGGGCGCAAGTTCAGTCCTGCAGGCTTCGTGGCACAGCCCAAAAAGAAAAAAATTCTAAATTTCAGCCGCTGTATTAGGTCCTTTAATTAATAGGAGTTTGAGGCTGCAGGGCTGTGCGCAGCTCTTCTGCGGTGAAGAAACATACGCTTGTATTTCGTGTGAGTGCAGCTCTACTGCTTATATGGTCTTGAGAGTGATTCTTCTGTGAAAAGGTTTTAGACTTCAGAAAAGTTACGAAAATAGTACAGAGAATTTCCAAATGCCCTGTGCTCTGAGTCCCCATATGTCAGCTATATCCGCTTTATCATTCTCCCTTCTCTTCCTTTTTCTCTTTTTGTGAGTGTGTATATGTATGTATATTCTGCTGAAACACTTGGTGCCCCTTTACATTTAAATTTTTGAGCGCCTTTTCTATAAGGACATTTTCTTACAAAACAACAGTACTGTACAGTGGTCAAACCTGGCAGATTAAATGGATGCAATAGTATTATTGACCCTATAGATTGTATTCAAATTTTGGCAGTTGATCCTCTAACTTGTTTTAATTAAAAAAATGTTTACTGATTCCTTTTTGTTTGATTATAGGCATCCTCACTGTGAAGATGTTGCCTTGAGCCACTTCCTTCAGTTTTTGACGAAGCCACCTCTCAGAACCTTTTCCACAAGTAAGTAGCAATTCACTGCTTTCAAAAGATTGGACTCCCCAGGTGGCACAGCGGTAAAGAGTCTGCTTACCAGTGCAGGAGGCTCAAGGGACGTGAGCTAGATCCCTGGGTGGGGAAGGTCCTCTGGAGAAGGAAGTGGCAGCTCACTCCAGTGTTCTTGCCTGGAGAATCCCGTGGACAGAGGAGCCTGGCGGCTGCAGCCTGTGGAGTTGCAGAGGCGCACACGGCTGAGCAGCTAAGCACAGGCACCGGCAGCAGGTGGAGACGGTGCTGGCCTCTGCTTCACTTTGCTCATCAGCAAACTCACACAGACACAGCACCTGTTTCATAGGGCTGTCGTTAGAATCAGATGGAATTGTGCCTGTGAAGAGCTTAGAGTCCCTGCCACACAGGCACCACTGAAGCTTCAGCTGCTGTCATCCGATTATTCTTTCTGGGCAAATATGTGCTGTTTCGTTGCTTGACTGTACCATTTGGTGTTGGACATTTTAGTTGCTGGTTAGAGCTCTGTGATTCTACTGCTGGGGCGCAAGTTCAGTCCTGCAGGCTTCGTGGCACAGCCCAAAAAGAAAAAAATTCTAAATTTCAGCCGCTGTATTAGGTCCTTTAATTAATAGGAGTTTGAGGCTGCAGGGCTGTGCGCAGCTCTTCTGCGGTGAAGAAACATACGCTTGTATTTCGTGTGAGTGCAGCTCTACTGCTTATTATGGTCTTGAGAGTGATTCTTCTGTGAAAAGGTTTTAGACTTCAGAAAAGTTACGAAAATAGTACAGAGAATTTCCAAATGCCCTGTGCTCTGAGTCCCCATATGTCAGCTATATCCGCTTTATCATTCTCCCTTCTCTTCCTTTTTCTCTTTTTGTGAGTGTGTATATGTATGTATATTCTGCTGAAACACTTGGTGCCCCTTTACATTTAAATTTTTGAGCGCCTTTTCTATAAGGACATTTTCTTACAAAACAACAGTACTGTACAGTGGTCAAACCTGGCAGATTAAATGGATGCAATAGTATTATTGACCCTATAGATTGTATTCAAATTTTGGCAGTTGATCCTCTAACTTGTTTTAATTAAAAAAATGTTTACTGATTCCTTTTTGTTTGATTATAGGCATCCTCACTGTGAAGATGTTGCCTTGAGCCACTTCCTTCAGTTTTTGACGAAGCCACCTCTCAGAACCTTTTCCACAAGTAAGTAGCAATTCACTGCTTTCAAAAGATTGGACTCCCCAGGTGGCACAGCGGTAAAGAGTCTGCTTACCAGTGCAGGAGGCTCAAGGGACGTGAGCTAGATCCCTGGGTGGGGAAGGTCCTCTGGAGAAGGAAGTGGCAGCTCACTCCAGTGTTCTTGCCTGGAGAATCCCGTGGACAGAGGAGCCTGGCGGCTGCAGCCTGTGGAGTTGCAGAGGCGCACACGGCTGAGCAGCTAAGCACAGGCACCGGCAGCAGGTGGAGACGGTGCTGGCCTCTGCTTCACTTTGCTCATCAGCAAACTCACACAGACACAGCACCTGTTTCATAGGGCTGTCGTTAGAATCAGATGGAATTGTGCCTGTGAAGAGCTTAGAGTCCCTGCCACACAGGCACCACTGAAGCTTCAGCTGCTGTCATCCGATTATTCTTTCTGGGCAAATATGTGCTGTTTCGTTGCTTGACTGTACCATTTGGTGTTGGACATTTTAGTTGCTCCTAGTCTTTTGAGCTGTGGTTGGAGAAGACTCTTGAGAGTCCCTCAGACTGCAAGGAGATCAAACTAGTCCATCCTAAAGGAGATCAACCCTGAATATTCATTGGAAGGACTGATGTTGAAGCTGAAACTCCAATACTTTGGCCACCTGAAGTGAAGAACTGACTCACTGGAAAAGACCCTATGCTGGGAAAGATTGAAGGCGGGAGGGGAAGGGAACAATAGAGGAGGAGATGGCTAGATGGCATCACTGACTCGATGGGCATGAGTGTGACTAAGCTCCGGGAGTTGGGATGGACAGGGAGGCCTGGCCTGCTGCCATCCATGGGGTCACAAAGAGTGAGTCGCGACTGAGCGGCTGAACTGAACTCTTTCTGTTACAGACAGTTCTGTAGTAACACATCTGTGCATTCTCAGAATAAATTTGGTGGCTTAGAATTGCTGACTGGAAAGGTTTGTGTTTTATAACTTGGTATTTAGACCAAATTGCTCTTCAGGGAGGGTTGTCCCAGTCTCCCCTCCTGAGCAGAAAAGGCTCATGAGCACATCGGTTCCCCACACCCACCTTAGCACTGGGTCATGAACTTTTTGGATCTTTAAGCAGCTGATTGAATCTTTACAAAAATGTGTGTTGTTTTTGTTATCTAGATACCCTTTTTATTCTGTTGTACCAGAAGCTGTTTTTGACTGCCGAGTAATCACACCTTGGGAATAAAATGAGATGATTAATGAGAATGAAAACAAAAGGCTTATTATTAAGGTAGTTAAATGGGGGCACATCTGGGTGTTACTTAAGTAGGACTTGCCTGTGGGAACATGTAAGACTCAACTTGAAGGATGGAGGGGGCCTCAGAAATGAAGTGAGAATGTCGCAGATCTGCAGAGAAACTGTGCTTTTATAAAGCGACAAACACCGCGGGGAGGCAGTCAGGAGTGAAGGGCACCCCTGCTTCCTGTTAGAGGAGTGAAGAAAGCCTGTAGAGAGGGAGGCCTGTAACTGAAGCAAGGACCGGTGTGGCCAAAGCACCGGGGAGAGCGTGACTCGCCAGCCAGGGGCGCTGGCTTAGTGCCGCAAGGCTGTATGCAGCAGGTCTCTCCTCACCAGATAATCCAGAAAGAGGGAAAAAAATGTTTCTTGCTTTCTGACAAGTTTTCTGGTCAGAGGTAGACTATTTAGTTGTTAAGTAGTAAGAGTTCTTTCAGAATACTCAGAAGATGGAAGAGATTAATGACATCCATACTTGCTCATTGAAAAAAGAAACAGCAGGGAATTCCCTGGCGGTCCAGTGGTTAGGACTTGAAGTTGTCACTGCTGCTAAGGGCCCAGGTTCAGTCCCTTGTCTGGGAACTAAAACCCCACGAACCTCTCGGCATGGCCAGAAAAAAAGAAAAAAAATCCAGCCCCTCTTCTCGCTGTCCACAGGCTTCCCTTGCTGCCCTCACCTCCCTGCCCTTGTCTGCAGATGGCCTTCTCCCCCGTATGTGTGTCTGTCTCCAGATTTTCTCTTTCTGTAAGCAGACGAGTCATGTTATTAGAGCCCACTGTGGGGACCTTCTTTTAACCTGACTCCCCCTGTAGAGACCTTCTATCCGAGAGGGGTGACAGAGGTATGGAGCTGGGGCCTTGGTACGTGAGTTTTGTGTGTGTACTTGCTCAGTCACCAGGTCGTCCCCGGCTCTGGGGGCCCTGGACCGGAGCCTGCAGGCTCCATGGGGCCTCCCGGGCAAGCACACTGCAATGGGTCGCCACTTCCTTCTTCAGGGGATCTTCCCGACCCAGGGATTGAACTCAGGTCTCTCGTGGCTCCTACATTGGCAAGTGGATTCTTTACTATGGAGCCGCCTGGTTTGGGGGGACATGATTCAGCCCACAATGCGTGTTGAGCATCTCTATGTGTACTTACTGGCCATTACTGTCGGAGAAACATCTGTTCACATCCTTACTGTCTTTCTCCTGTTTTCTGTCTTGCTCCTTCCTGGCTGTGCCGGGTCTCTGTTGCCGTATGGGCTTTTCTCTGGCTGTGGGGAGCACAGGCTTCTCCCGTTGTGGAGCACGGGCTCTGGGCTGGCAGGCTTCAGTTTTGGTTCTCTGGCTCGAGCAGAGGCTTAACAGTTGTGACGGACATGCTTAGCCACGCCCTGGCATGTGGGATCTTCCCAGACCTGGGACAGAACCTGTGTCTCCTCATTGGCCAGCAGGTTCTTTACCACTGAGCCGTGAAGAAAGCCCTTAGTATGCTTTTTAATTGGGCTGTTTGTCTTTCATTGTTGAATTGTAATAGCTTATGGGTTTTGCCTTTCAAAGAGTGCTGGTGTCCAGTCGGAACTGGGTCTGGGTCATAAAAGTGGATCAGAGAGCCTGTCCCTGTCTGGCCCTGTGGGTAGCCGGCAGGGCAACCTGGGATACTTTTTTGATCTCTTTGCATTTGAGGTTTTCATCTTAAACTCTGTAGCTGTGGCGGCAGTAGAGGAACATCGTTGTTTCTCGGGGAAGACGTGTGAGTCCCTGACTAGATGGACTCTGGAGGCAGCAGCGTCTCCGCGGTGACTCGGCTGCTCCTGCTCGTCAGATCTCTGGGGTCCCGTCAGCTTTGCTGAGGGCTTGTCCCAGCCTTCCTGTTGGTGCTGTGTTTGCATGACTCAGCGCTATCCCTTCTCCTGGCTCAACGTTTTCCTGTTTTTTTGCAGATGCCAGGAAAGTCCACACGGCCCCTGCCCGCACCTTGTCCCTGCTGCGCCCCCTGCCCATTCTGGTCGCCACGGGTGGCGGGTACGCAGGGTACCGGCAGTATGAGAAGTACCGGGAGCGAGAGCTGGAGAAGCTGGGCTTGGACGTCCCGCCCAAGCTTGCTGGTCACTGGGAGGTAGGAACCGGGGGCGCCGCCTTCCGTCCTCCCAGAGCACAATTCTGTCCCTCTGTAAATCGCCCTGAAGTTAAGCCGTGTGAGAAAGCGGAATGTGCTTTCTTGGAGCTCACGTCTCCAGTGGGTTTGGGGCGATGTAGAGGGCGTGCCAGGCTTCCCTCTGTCTTCAGACGCAGCCCTGGTCTCCCCAAGGCCTCTTGAAGTCCTGGGAACTCGGGCCTCTCCCGGGGCTGGCGTCCTGGGCGTCACGCTTCCTGTCTGAGGGCAGGCCAGAAGGGTTGGACTTGTGTGCTGTGGATACGTTCTCACCAGGAACCAGACTGCAGCCGTCCAGTCTCTTTAGCATTACTGCTCAGAGCGCTCTTGGGCCGGGAAGTGGAGGTGTGGTTGGGCGTCACGCAGTGACGGCTGCGGCTCAGGGGACGCGCCTGGGCTTCCCGCGGCACAGCCTCATTCCTGACTCCTAGTGGATGCTCAGTCAGCGCTGAAATTGAGTGTAAAGGTGTAGTTTAAAAATTGCTTTCTCTTCACCCTTAATTTAACAAGTGAGATGCCTGCACTGTCGGTAGACCCTGACCGGTGGACGCAGAGGCGTGACAGTGTTCGTGGTGGTGCGCGTGGGTTTCCCGGTGAGCCTCCCCGTATCACTAATCCAGCGCGGCCGCCCCCGCGGCCAGGGTCGCAGTCCTGAAGGCTGGCTCTGGCTGTGCGCCTCGGTGGCTGTGTGGACTCAGACAGATCCCTTTCCAGGTTGTCTGTTTCGGGGTCACACACTCCGGACTCCGTTTGGTGAGGGGCCACTGCACGGCGTGTGAGTCATGCTGTCTGTGCGTGCTGAGCGCTGCGCATCTGTGGCTGGCGGTTTCCCGTGTAAACATAGCCTTCTCCTTCCAGCTAGTGAAGTACTTGCGAGACTGTAACCCATGACCCCGCCAGAGTGTTAGACCCACGCTTTCTTCCCTCTGACCCTGAGCATCTGCCAGGCTGACCCACCCTGTGGCCTGCTCACCTGCTTTCAGGAAATCCCCACTCCTCTCCAAGGAATCCCAAGAGAATCTGCGTGTGGAAGAAATCTGCTTCCTCATTCACAAAAGACCAACGTCAGTGGTTTTTTTTAGCATCCATTGTTTGTATAACTGGAATTCCTGCCATCTGTGAGTCAGTACCTGAAAGACAATTGTCTGTAAAGAGGACAGGGTTGAATTAGCTGGTAAGCTCTGGGCTCTGGACAGTGGCGGGACATGGGGGCAGAGTGGCCCGGTGCAGCGCGCGGTCTGGAGGAGCTGGGCTTGGTGCTGAAAGAGCTGGGCTGGAGTCAGCCCTGCTCCCTCTCTCTTCCTCTGTGAATTTGCTGTTGGCTCTGGGGCTCTCCGTTGTGGTGAGCTCTCGGGCTGCTCATCCCGGTCTCTCTTGTGAGGGAGCACTGGCTCTGGGCTCGCGAGTTGCCCCATCGCGTGTGTCATTGAACCCCAGCCCCCTGCTTGGGAGCGTGGAGTCCTAGGTCTGATGTTTAGGTCTCTGGTCCGTGGGAGCTGCTTTTATGTCGTGTAAAGTGAGTGTCTGACTTCCTTCACGTGGCTGTCCGGGGTGCCCAGCACTGTCTGTTGAAAAAAGGCTGTCCTTTCCCTGCTGAGCAGTGTCGGCCTCCTCCTGTGAATCAGTCTTACTCTCTCGGAAATGGCAGAGGTGATGGTAATGCTCTGACAGGATGTTGGAAAAGGGGAGGACACTCTTGATTCCCCCTCCTTCTCACCAGATGACTTGTTGCGTAATCTTGGGCTTTAGTTTTCGTGTTTTCACTTCCTGTTCTTAAAGGGATATACAGTTGACCCTTAAACAGTGTAGAGATTGGAGGCACCAACCTCTGTCCCTGCAGCAGTCAGAAATGTGCATGTAACTCTACAGGCCACCCCTGGGGCGCGTGGCTCCGTCTCCTCCATTTGCATAGTTCTGTAGTGGGTATCTGTTGTGAACACTGCTTATGAGTGGACCTGTGCGGTTCATACCTGTGCCGTCCAGGGGCAGCTGCTCCTATTTCGAATCTTTAGGTTGGTGCAAACGTAATCGCGGTTTCAGATCATGAATTTTAAATCATTATAATTAGATTCAAACACACCTTTATTAATCAAAATAGGAACCATTACAATCAACACAACTTTGCCAATGAGAAATAAATTGATTTATTCCTGTAGTGTAAAATCTGTCCTTCAAGATTTGATAAATTCTTGGAAAGCATTTTCTGCCTCCTGCTGGTCATGGAAACGTTTTCCTTGCAAAAAAGTTGTTGAGATGATTGAGGAAGTGGTGTTTGGTGAGAGGTCAGTGAATGTTCAAGAGGTCAGTGAATATTGAAGATGAGGCAAAACTTGAGCCAAATTCATTCAACTTTTGAAACATTGGTTGTGTGATATGTGGTCAGGTGTTGTCATGGAGAAGAATTGGGCCATTTCTGTTGACCAGCGCTAGCTGGAGGCGTTGCAGTTTTCGGTGCATCTCATCGATTTGCTGAGCGTATTTCTTGGATGTAACGGTTTCACTGAGATTCAGAAACTGTAGTCGATCAGATGGGCAGCAGACCGCCAAACAGTGACCGTGACTCTCTTTGGTGCAAGGTTGGCTTTGCAAGGTGCTTTGGAGCTTCCTGGTCCAACCACTGAGCTGGTTATCACTGGTTGTCATATAAAATCCACTTTTTGTTGCATGTCACAATCCTGTCGAGAAATGGTTTGTCATTATTGCTTAGAATAAAAGAGGATGACACTTCAAAATAATTTTTAAAATTTTCGGTCTGCTCATGAGGCACCCACTTCTCCACCTTTCCGGTTTGCTTCAAACGCCGAACGACTGTCGAATGGCCAACGTTGAGTTCTTCAGCAGCTTCTCGTGTAGTTATAAGGGGATCAGCTTCAGTGATCCTCTCACTTGGTCACTGTCAGCCTCCAGTGTCTGTCCATTACATTCCTAATCTTCAAGGCTGTCGTCTCCTTTGCAAAACTTTTTGAATCACCACTGCACTGTATTTTTGCTAGCAGTTTCTGGGCCAGATGCATTTTGTTGCGAGTGTTCTCCACCGCTTTAAGATCCATTTTGAACTCAAATGAGAAAGTCACTCGAATTTGCGTTTTGTCTAACATCATTTCCATAGTCCAGAATAAATGTAAACTAAACGGCAAGTGGTAAGTCAGCACAAAAAACATAAAGCGAGAGATGTACATTAAGATGTTGTATAACACAACCTCATTTAAGAATGTATTCCAGTATCAAACAGCAAATTTCAACAGTGCAAAAACTGAAATTGCATTTGCACCAACCTAGTATGATGATTCTGCAGACTCCATGTAAGTACGAACTGTAAGTGACTGCCGCTGCGGTGGATTCTGGGCACTGGGGGTTTTTACCGGTGACTAATGCTGAGCAAAATCTTTGCGCATAGGCCTCCCCTGGGCTGCATGCTCGATGTGGAGCTGCTGTCTGAAAGGGTCTGGGCGCCTGCACGGTCTGCTGTGTGTTTGGCATCTAACCCTCTTGGAGCCATCTGTAACGGGCATTGTCCATTAGGCACAGGATCGTTGACGTGAACCGCAGTGGGTGTTAGTGAAGCCGTTGTCACAGACATTATTCCTCTCATGTTTACTCCATACCATAGATCTTTGCGTCCCTTCACGTGCCAGGCCTTGTTGAGCTGCAGGCAATTCGCTAGTGAAGAGAACCGGGGTTCCCGTCCTCCGAGAGCTGCCCTTATTAGGGGCTAAGACAGACAAAGCAGGGGCACATGGGCATGTCGAGTGTTGAAACGCCGCGGAGGAGGCACAGACGGGTACAGGGCACAGCGTCTTGGGCTGGGCAGCACCAGGGAAGGAAGGAAGGCGGGACCGCTCAGAGCCATGTGGGCTCCCGGGGCATCCGAGGGGCGAGGAGAGCCGTCCGGGCAGATTGGACAGAGTCCGGAACAAGAGCCCCTGGGGCTGGAGGCCCGGAGGGCAGGAGGCCCCAGGGCGCCAGCTCTGCCTGTCTTTCGAGTGCGCCCTGAGTGATATGGGTTCTGATCCGACTGTCCTGCTGCCGTGGGGACAGGTTAGGGGACCTGTTGGGAGACTCTGACAGGATCCCAGCAGATCAGAGTGGGAACAGTGAGGAGGGGAGAGGCACTCGATGCCGTTTTTATTGAAGTGTAATTAATGTAGAATGTAGGTTACAGGTGTACAGTCCAGTGATTCACGAGTTTTACGGTCATGTTCCATTTACAGTTCGTATAAGCTGCTGACTGTGTTTCCCGTTTCCCTGTCAGGCGCGCCAGCCCATTGTACTGTGTGGACTGCACATTCGATTCTGGGTGTGTTTGAGGGGAGAGTGCACGGGACGCACGGCTGGGCTGGATGTGGGACGGGAGTGGGAAACGCCCGCTGAGCTCTGACGTGAGCAGGTGGAGGGGAGGGAATGGAGAGCCCCCAGGCTCCCGCTGTATCATGCCCTGTGGTCGGCTTTTCTCTGAGCGAGAGTCCCCATCCGCATTCCTCACGTGCTTACTCTGCCTCTATCGGCCCAGTGTACTCGTCAGCTGAACATTTCAGTCTGATGGGCACGGACTAAGGAGCACACCCTCCTGCGGCCCCAGTCGGTTCGGGACACCTGCCCGCAGGGCCAGAGCTGTGGCTGGCGAGGCGAGGCCTCTTCCCCAGGTGCCTTTGCGGGAGCTCATGATGTCCCTCCTGGGAGAGCTTTGGGTTCAGGGTCAGGGAGCCTGGTCATCTGGGGCTGCTCGGGCTTGGGGTTTGGCCTCCGGGGGGAGAGCGGTTGCCCTGGGCCTCTGCTGGGAGGTGGCTTTGAGGGGACAGCTCTGCCCGGGGCTGGAAGGCCCCCCTGTGCCCAGAGTGTTGCGCCATCTGCGTGGCAGCTATAATTTCACATACGCCCTGCCCGTGTCTCTGTCAGTGCAAACGGGGAAACAGGCCTTCATAAGTGCTTCTTACCGAGAAGCTGAAAGGTGGCCCTGGCGACAGGTTCGGGCACTTCTGAGGTGTCCCTTTCTGACCGGGCCTGAGGACAGGTGTGGGCATGTGGGCGAGGTGGAAAGGGTGGCCTTTGGACACGTCTTCCTGCTGCACCAAGGAGCTGGCTCCATGGAGATGAGGCCGAGGTGCAGGGTGGTGGTTGGCGGCTGCCTCTCCCGACCAGGCGAGGAGCTGCTGTGTGGACAGAGAGGGGTTCTTGGGAGAGGCACCGTGCGCCAGCCTGATCCAGGGCTTTCCTCCCCAGTAGTAGAATTTAGTTTTTCTGTGGCTTAAACAGTGTCTTCCAGTATTTTTATTGTGAGCATTTGGATAAGGCAGAAAAGCTGAGAAAAGCCCACTGGACTGATGGGCGTTAGCGCTCAGTTTTCTGCTCCGTTCCTGCGTGATTGTGGATCCCCTCAAAGCCCCAGCAAGAGCACTGCAGACGCTGTGAAGTTAGACTCCGTCCCTCCACGCCTCGGTCCCCATCTAGCACAGGATGCAGTTTGCTGTTGTCTCAGCTGAGCCTTAGGGTGCTCAGGGGGCAGTCCCTGTGTCAACACCAGTTCCTTGTTTCCGGCTCAGTTTGGTGTTTTTAAAAGGAAGGTGCGGCATTCCAGCTGTGAAAAGAAAGAAAGCCGGGTCAGCCTGTCGTCCCCCGCCCACCGCCTGCGCTTGGCCTCTCCTTCCCTCCAGGAGCCTGGACAGTGGAGCTTGTTTTACGTGTTTTTAATCTTCCGGTAATTGTTACAGCCTTATGGTTCCTCTCCGGGAACAGGCTGCTTTTAAATGAGAAGGACACAGGTATAAATACCTGGTCCCATGCTGGCAGGGGTGGGTACTCAGTAAGTGGTATTCTGCTTCTTACCTCACGGTGGTGAGAAGACAACTCTCAGAAGATGGGCAGACAGTCCAGTTGGTGGGAAGCAGACCTCCAGCCTTTCCTCTCCCTTGCCTGGAGCCCTGAGGGGCAGGGAGCGGATGAGGCTGGGCTCCGAGCAGGAGGGAGCGTTCTGCTGGGCTGCCTTACCCTCTGCACCCTGGTGCTCTCTGGGCGGCAGAGAAGGCGTCGGGCTGGTGGGACTGCTGGGAAAGCCTGGAGAGCCCCGCGGGGCCACTGGGCAGGGCTGTGAGAAGCCCTTGGATCAAGAAGCCACCCGAGGGCGCTCCATGCTTGTCCCGGCTCCTGCCAGGCTGATGACCTGCCGCTGGCTCCCTGTGCCAGCCTTGGGATGCCGGCCCTCACTGTTCTTCCTCAGGGGCCTCCGCTAGCCCCAGGCAGTGAGGACACTTGCCACTCCCTGGCCCCCTGGCTCAGCAGGGCACAGTGTTCAGGCTGTGGGGAGGGTCCGGGCGCCATCCACGGTGCTCTGGCCCAGTGGCTGGGGGCCTGCAGAATCTTGCCGTGGCACTAGGTGGCACTCCCGCCCAGGGCGTCCAAGCAAGGTAGCCATGAAGGCCCGTGTGGCTGGCCAGAAGGGGCCTCACTCAGGGAGAGTGCACCTGCCAAGGGGCTCTGTTAGTCCCAGAAACCATGTTGAGTTTTGTCTGGAATATTTCCCTCCTGAGGTACACATGGTGGAGGGCAGGTTAGAAGGTGGGAGCGCCGGTCTCAGGGCTGGTTTATGAGTTTTCTAAGCACCGACCAGCCAGACAGTTTCGAATGATCCCAGAGGAGCGCAGGCCCAGGTGCAGCAGCCCAGCGGGCCCTTTGAGGGTGGGGAGCAGCAGTGCTGCGGGGCGCCCGGAGGATGGAACGCTGGGCTCGTGGGCCACGTTTGTCGCCGCCCCCCAGCCCACCCCGCTGGGTCGGTGCACTGCAGACTGTGGGGAAGCGGGATGGTCTCCCCGGGCTTCCGGGCCTGTCGTTCTCTTGTTAGGAGTGCGCATCAGCGTCTTGTGAGCTTCAACTCCTTGTCATGCCATCGTGAGTGGAGCGTTAAGCTCAGAAGCTCAGGGAGGAGCCTCCTGTCCTCCCCCTCTGCCCGGCTGAGAGGCCCCGGGCTGTGGTTTGTTGCGGAGCCCTGGGTTTGGTGGATCCAGATACGGTGGTATGTGGGCTGTGCGTGCCACAGTGCCTTCTCCCCGGCGGCCTGGCTCCCTGCCCGTCCCCTCACAAGCCCTAAGGCTTCCTGAGAGGGAGAGTGAGTTCCCCAGGGCCAGAAGATGCTGGGGTCCTGCGTGCTTGCTGTGACCAAGTAGGGGTGGTGGTGCGCCCCTGAACACTGGCTCATTCCATCCCATGTTGGCCGAGTGGTTTTGGTGGGCATGGGGGGTAGGGTGCTGAAGCCTGCAGGCTGGGGCCCCACCATCCAGTGGGGCAGAAAGAGAGGAGGAGGGTCACCCCGCAGGTCTGGATCCCTGCGAGGAAGCCTGCGCCAGGGCGGAGCGGACCGAGCCCACTGGGCCCCGGGTGCTGGTCTGCACTGGGGGTTTCTGTGTCAGGGCGCATCTGCCTGGAGAAGAGGGCTGGGCGGGAAGCAGCCTTTGTCCTCGGGGCTGGTGTGAGAAGGAGCGAGGGCTTCGCCGCCTTCCGTCAGCTGAGGGCTGGCTGGCAAGGGCGCCGGAGGGGGAGGCCCGCACCGCGAGGAGGCCGGCGACGGCGGCGCCCTGCGGGCCGCGGACCCTGCTTCCTGCCGCGCCGCCGCCCCGCCCCCTAAAGGGAGCCCGGCGGCCCCCGCCCCGCCCCGGCGGCCTGAGTGGCTGCAGCCCGGCCCCCGCCCGGCCCCTGCTTCCGTGGAGCGGCGCCTCCCGGCAGTTCAGTCGCGCGGGCGGCGCGGACGCGAGCGGAGCCGGCCACTTGCGGGTGAGTGCGTGCGCGCGGCCGAAGGCCTCGCCCGTGGCGGGGCCTCGCTTCCCGGGCTGTGGTCGCCCCTTCCCGCCGGGGGTCTGGGGAGCAGTCCGCTCCCTTCCCGGTCCTCGCCGGGCTGTCTTCCCTGGCCCCACACGGTGGGTCACGGGGCCGGCGGATGAGCTCACTTCCTCCGCGTCTTGTAGCATCTCTTCGCCCCACAGCCCGGAAAAGGGAAACCGGGCTGCTCGGGGTCTTCCCTGCGCCCAGTTTCCTCAGTGCTGCGGGGGCTGGCAGTTGTGGGGAAGGAAGCGAGGCCACGGGCTGGAGGGGGGAACCCGCCCTCCCCAGAGCCCCACTCCCCGCTGCTGCCAAGGGCTGTCCTGGAGAAGGCTCCTTTCCTCGAGGGGAGCTCAGAGCGACTCCTGCCACCTCCCTGCACCTCCCTTGAAAGAGGCGCACCCGGACCTTTCTTTTTGCTTCCTCTTCTTTCACCGAAGGCTTCCCCAAGGTGGCTTACCCATTTCACAGGGAGAATCCATTTTCTTGGTTCCCTGCTTCTGACATTTTGTCACCTCTAGCCCTGGCACTCACGAAGGAATGGTTGGTGGCCCCAGCTGGACACAGCTGCCCTGTGACTACCCCACACAGCAGGTGTGGGCACTGCAAGCCGGGCCGGGGCACCGGGGGCCACCTGCCGAGGCTTCAGGCTGGGTGTCTGGCACCCAGTGAGCTTTCCACATGGAACACCCTCGGCCTGGCTGACTTGTGCAGGATGTGAGGGGTGGGCGCACTGCTGGGGTGTGAGCCCCAGAAGGGCTCTCCTGACAAAGGTGAACCCCTCCAGCTTGGTCTTCGTGAGCCCGCCCTTCCAGTGATTGCTCACATCACTGCTGCCTGGGGTTGGGGCTCCTCTGTCGGAACTGCCTCCTCTGCCCTGTTCCTTCCGTCCTCCCAGAGCGTGGGTCTGAGGGGGCGGGGGGCAGTGTCAGGAGCCAGGGCTGCGGGATGAGGCTGTGCTGTTTTGTGGGGAGTGGAGGCGTGGGGTTTCCGAGCCTCCAGACAGGTGACCAGGAGGACCGGTCCTTCCCCTTTCAGATGAGGGGACTGAGACCCAGACAGCACCTGCGACTTGCCTTTCCCAGCTCGCAGGGTGAGGGTGGCGGGGGCATCAGGGTCACAGCCGCCAGATGGCCCCCGCCCCCCCAGAGCCACTCTGTGCCCTCGTGCTCCGCATGGCTGGCGACTCTGAACTCCCGCTTGTCCCGCCCCATCTCATCCCACAGAGTGGCCTTGGGACTCTAGGGAGAGAGGGAAGGTGTCTGTGCCTCAGGGTGCCTTCCTTGCAGAGTCCTCATTCAGGCCTGAGTGCCCCAAGTTGCGCTCAGGGAGGCAGAGGGAGAGAAGGCTCGGGCTTGGCTTCCAAAGGCCACTGTAGGCACAGAGGGCTAGTGGGGCTCTGAAATGGGAATGCCCTGAGTTAGAAGGGGTGACCTCTAGGGCTTCATTCCCGCCATTGTGCCGCTCTGAGCTGGTTGGTGCTTGAGGGTGCTGGCCCATTTCTTGGGGGACAGTTGAACTCATGTCTGCTTCCTGGGGGCCTTTGGGCGTGCACCGATGGTGATTTAGAAGAAATCTGACCCTGGTCTCAGTGTCCCATTTTAGAGAAGGTGGCAGAGCAGTGGCTGAGACAGGCCTGAGGCAGGCAGACTTGGGGCTCCTCAGGGCCGTTCTGGAGTGACTCCAGGATAGCAGCTCCTTGGGCTGGCCCCCCCCCCAGTGCCCCTGGACTGGAGGCTCTGGGAGAGGATGCAGTGCAAAGGCACACGCGGGGATCTGCTTTGAGGGCCTGACGTTTTGGAATGAGCTGGGTTTGTCTGTGGGCTCCTGGATGTGCCTGACAACATGCAGAATCGGTCACGGTCCCGCCAGGGGCACAGTGAGGAAAACGGCCCCAAGGAGGTGGAGCTCCTGTCCAGGCCCGCAAGGCTTCCCCAGCCCCCACCGTGAGGGCCGTTTCCCAGAGGGAGTGGGGCGCGAGTGGTGAACCTGGCGCTGAAGCCCAGCTCCCCACTGGGTCTGCTTCTCCTGGGAGCCAGCAGGCAAGTTTGGGGCCTCAGGTGGGGCGGGCTTGCTCGTAGGTGGGCAGGACGTCCGCTTGGGCCTGGCCCTTGGGCAGAGGAAATCTGGGTGGGCACCCTCTGGCCACTCAGGAGGGTGGCCTGGGGAGAGGGGCGTCCTGGTTTGAGATGGGACGGAAATCCAGTTGAACATCCAACCCTTAGTCTGCCTGTCCCGCCCCATGGCCGCGTCCACCCAGGGAGCCAGCATTGCCAATCCTCCTTGAGCGAGGTGGGTTTGCCCAGGGCGGCAGACGTCCAGCCGAGTGGGTCCGAGTTGGGGCCTCTTGCTCTGCGCCTGCTCGGTAGCCGGGCAGGAGCAGCCCTAGGCCCCTGTGGGTCTTCTGCGAAGATGCCGCCAGGCTCGCGGGTCGGGGCTGCCGAATGTTGCTCCCTTTGCCTGTTAGCTGCGAGCGGGCGCCCTCGCCCCACAGTGCCTCCTCCCGGAGAGAGGGGAGGGCGCCCGGCTGCCCCTCTTCTGGGGAGGGAGGGGTGGAGAGCCAGAGCCGGCCAGACGCCGGGTCCGGCGCCGCGCCCTCACCCCTCAGATGCTACTTCGTCACCTGAGAGGGAAAGTGGGTCAGGCCCAGGCGCTGGGTGCCTGCCCGGAGCGCGGGGCTCGGATTCCCGCTCGGGCCGGCGGCGCCGAGTCCCCTCCCTGCCGGGAGTGGGCGGTGGCCAGGGACGCAGCGGGCCGAGCAGGTCCGTGACCCGCGCCTGTCTCTGCAGCAGCCCCGACTTCTCACCTGCGCCCCTGAGCCTTCGGACCGGACCGAGCCGGGGAGCGGTCCCCCACCGCCTCCTCGGGCCGAGGAGCGCTGACAGCGCAGCCCCGGGGGGAAGGGAGCAAGGAGGCGAGACAAAGGCGCGCGCCGGCCCCGCCTGCGTGCGCCGCCCACCATGTGTCAGTCAGAGGCGCGGCGAGGACCCGAGCTCCGCGCGGCGAAATGGTGAGATGCCCGCGGCCGCGTCCTAACCCCGCCGCACCGCGCGCCGACCTCCGGAAGGTCAGGGTTCGCGTCCAGCGGCTCCGCGGTGGAGGTGGTGGCGGCGGCAGGGGGCTAGGGGCCCAGCTCCCGCGGCTAGAGGGGCCCACCCCGGGGGGCCGAGTCGGAGAGCCCGCTTCAGGTATTGGTGGGGGCCCGCGGGCTGCCGGCCCAGTGTCCACGCTGCGCCCCCGCCCCGCTTGGGCGCAGCTTCCCTGGGATTGGTCCCCGCGCTTCTGCAGAGCGCAGGGTGGGCGGCAGGAACCTGGGGTAGAGGAGTGATGTGTCCGGCTTGGCCTGGCCCCTGCCCATTTCGTGGACCTTTTTAAAAGGATGCGAGAGAATGATCGCGGAGGGTCTGGTGAGCAGTGCAGAGGCGGCACTTTCAGGACCACCGCGGAGCTGCAGGGCCTGGCCCGCGGCCGTTCTCCATCTTCTCTGCTTTTCATGTCAGCTGTGCCGCCTTTGTTCCTTGGCTTGATGAGCAGCTGGGGGCAGAGGACCGAGCTGCTCTGAGTATACTCAGGCGCAGATGGAGCCTCCTCCAGTTGAGTGTAGTGTTTTGATGAAACCGAGGCACCAGGACATTCTCCGAGTGGGTGGTAGAGCGGTCTCCTAAAGCCCACACTGGGGCCTTGAGAGCATCTAGGTCCTGGGCCTCCGTGTCACGACTCAGGAAGAACTTAGCCCCGTCTCTGGCTCCCCTGAAGCTGAGCCTTTGCTGACTTTACCGAGTTGGGGCTGGTGGGGTCGGGGGAAGGCCCACCTACCTTTACTGGAAGGAGGGGACTGGGTCAGGTGTGTGTGGCCCCAACAGGCCTGAGGGTTGGCAGGGAGCTTAGCGCCACCACCCTCTGGATTGTTGCAGAGAACCTGAGGTGACGTAGAGAGACAGCAGGGGTGGTGGTGCGGTAGCCGTGAGGGGTGTGTGTGCACCTGCGTGTGTGTGTGATCTTACCAGGCCCGACCCCTTATCCGGGGAGGAAAAAGAGGCCTGGTCCTGGAGAGGTTTGCCCAGAGGCTCGGGGGCTCGGCCTCGCTCTCCTTGAAGCCCAGGTGAAGAGAGCTGGCCTCAGGCAGGTGGGGACCGCCCGGCAGGCTCTGTCTGCACTGCCTCCTTGGTGCTCAGCCCCAAGGTCCGAGACAGGGCCCCTGCCGGTTTGAGAAGCCATTCTGATTGGTCTCAGCTGACACGCAGGTAGAGGCTAGGAGGTGAGTGCTGACAGAGGCAGCCCAGCCCGACTCAGAGCGTGGTTGTTGTGAGGGGGTCCGGCCAGTGTCACCGGCTCCATGGAGAGGCGGGAGAGCTTGCCAAGGGCGGGGTGGATGGGAAGGGCGGGGCCCCTGGTCCCTGCTGACCTCGGCCCTGCGCGGACATGTGCCCTGCAGGTTGCACTTCCCTCCGCTGGCCCTGAGGCGGAGGCTGGGACAGCTGAGCTGCATGTCCAAACCCGCCCTGAAACTGCGCGCCTGGCCCCTGGCGGTCCTCTGCTACCTCCTGCCCCTCGGCGCCCTCAGGCCCCTCAGCCGGGTGGGATGGAGGCCTGTGAGCAGGGTAAGTGTGCGGGGGCTGCCGGCCCTGCCTCCCTGCAGCAGGCCACAGGGGGGTGCCCCCTTATCTGGGCAGAGGTGGTGCTGCGGGGCCTGAGCCCTTCAACAGATGCTATTGGAAGGTGAGTTGGTGGAGGGGCTGGGCTGGTCGGTGGCCACGTGGGCTGTGGACAGGTGACGAGAAAGCCCCGTCATCCACAGCCTGCTCTCTCTGCCTGCCATGTAAGTGCTCTGTTTCTGCAAAGAACCCACATTGGGCATTCAGGAAAGGGTGTGCTTCATCTCCTGTGTTCAGGCAGGAAAGAGCTTAGAGGTGATTTTGGGAAGAATCAAATTTCTGGACGCCAGACGGCAGTTCATACACATGAGAGCCTGTGTGGCCTCTTTGGATGGGGATGCCTTTGAGGACCCAGGAGCCCCCAGCAGGGCTACGTGAGGGCCCTGAGCAGCCTGGTGGGTGTCGCCAGGCTTGGAAGCTGAGGGTACCTATGGGGCACTGAGCATTAGGCCTAGGGTCGTAGGGCAGCCCTGGGCCACCCGCACACATGGGTATCAGCTGGGAGTGCTAAGAGCTGCTAACTCAGTGCCTCTTTCGAGGTGTTTAAAGTTGGGAATGGAATTGCTTATGCACCCTGGGGACTTGGTGTCTCGCCAGCGTTCAGCAAGCAGCAGCCACCAGTTAGAGCAGGTCCCACAGCAGCATCTCAGATTCAAGAGCTTGGGCTGGAGGGTCTGACTGAGGTGCAGCCCCCTCTCCTGGAGGAGCTTCGGGCAGGGACAGCTGTGTGGACTGCGAGGCCCTTGGAGTAGAGGGGTTAGTGCCGGCGCCTCTGCTCCAAATGCCCGGCACTTCTGCCGGAAAGCCCCTGTGCTCAGGGCAGGCTGAGCACGTGCACTCCGGGGTGTGGCCGTGCCTGAGCACCGAGAGCCGATTGCTCCCGTGCTGGTCTGGGACGCCCGCAGCACTGCCCCCCGCAGCCTGTGTGTGACCACATCCGACCCTTGTATGCCCGGCCCCATCTAAGAAACGGGGTGGGAACGCTGCAGGAAACGGCTGATAGCTGAGCTTGTGAGTTACTGTGGAGGCCCCGCCAGTACTGTGTGTAAAGACTTGGAAGCTTGGTCCGGTTCCTGGTGAGAGACTACCATGTCACAAAGCCCTCGAGGGTCCCAGCTGCTCGGGCCTCAGAGCTGGTCCCTGTGGGAGGGTCCTGGGGCTGCGTGCACGGCGTGGCACACTCACCTGCCCTTGGGACCTGCAGGTGGCCTTGTACAAGTCGGTGCCAACGCGCTTGCTGTCGCGGGCCTGGGGCCGCCTCAACCAAGTGGAGCTGCCGCACTGGCTGCGCAGGCCGGTCTACAGCCTGTACATCTGGACCTTCGGGGTGAACATGCAGGAGGCCGCTGTGGAGGACCTGCACCACTACCGCAACCTCAGCGAGCTCTTCCGGCGCAAGCTGAAGCCGCAGGCACGGCCCGTGTGCGGCCTGCACAGCGTGGTAAGGCCCGGCCCACCTCCGTGCCTTTGGGCACTGCTTCCAGGCTGGACCCCCAGGGGGCCTGGCCCTGTCCTCCACACTCTCCCCTGCAGCGAGCCTCTCCTGACCCTTCCAGATCAGCCCCTCGGATGGGAAGATCCTCAACTTCGGACAGGTGAAGAACTGTGAGGTGGAGCAGGTGAAGGGGGTCACCTACTCGCTGGAGTCGTTCCTGGGCCCCCGCACGCCCGCAGAGGACCTGCCCTTCCCTCCAGGTGGGTTCTGGCCTGCGGTGCTGGGCGCCAGCAAGTGGAGGGGTGGGGAGGGAGGGAGGCCAGTGGACAGGAGACCCTCTGCCCGCAGCTCAGCCTCCCTGGAGCCGGCGTCCTGGCGGCACAGAGGGCTCTGAGCAGCTGGCCCGCGTCTGCCCACAGCCGTGCCCCACAGCTCCTTCCGGAGCCAGCTGGTCACGCGTGAGGGGAACGAGCTCTACCACTGTGTCATCTACCTGGCCCCCGGGGACTACCACTGCTTCCACTCCCCCACCGACTGGACCGTCGCCCACAGGCGCCACTTCCCAGGTAGGCTGGGCCAGGTTTCCCTGGGGGCCTCAGACGAGCGCCGTGGCTTCTTCCTGCCAGAGGCCATGGGCTCCGGAGCTGGGGGCAGAGCTGCATGTGGGGGTGCAGGTTGGGGTCAAGCCTGCTCTGCGTCTGGAATGACAGGCCGGGCAGGGAGTGCCAGTGTCTGTCCCCCAGGCTCCCTGATGTCCGTGAACCCTGGCATGGCCCGCTGGATCAAGGAGCTCTTCTGCCACAATGAGCGGGTGGTCCTGACTGGGGACTGGAAACACGGCTTCTTCTCGCTGACGGCCGTGGGGGCCACCAATGTGGGCTCCATCCGCATCTACTTTGACCGGGTAAGCAGGTCCCACTAGAGCCCAAGGGCTGGGCCATTCTGGGATCCCCGCACCATCTCCCGTGCGGCCAGAGCTGCTGGGGCTGCGATCTCTAGGAAGGTGGGTCCCCACCAGTCTAGAGGTGGCTGCAGGGGGCGGGAGTTTACCTCCCTGCTTGGCACTTGGTTCTGCTGGAAACCCAAGGGGAGCCTGGGTCGGGATGCTGCTGGAGGGCAAGTGTGTGACGGGCGCAGGTGAACAGGCAGGTCCAGCTCTTCCGTTCCCTGCTGCCCCAGGTCACAGCAGGTCAGGGGCTCCAGCTCAGCCCTGGCCCGTGGTCGAGCTCTGTCCCCACTTTCCTCCCCAAGCAGGGTGGGGGACAGGCTGTGTCCACGGCCCACATGCTCTGTCCCCGCCCCCCAGGACCTGCACACAAACAGCCCCCGGTACAGCAAAGGCTCCTACAACGACTTCAGCTTCGTGACGCACGCAACAAGGAGGGCATCCCCATGCGCAAGGGCGAGCACCTGGGTGAGTTCAACCTGGGCTCCACCATCGTGCTCATCTTCGAGGCCCCCAAGGACTTCAACTTCAGGCTGCAGGCTGGACAGAAGATCCGATTCGGGGAGGCTCTGGGCTCCCTCTGAGCCTCCTGCATGGCCGCGGCTGCTGAGGGTCTTTTCAAGGGGACCTCTGAGGCTGTCTAGGGAGGGGACCGCAGGGTCTGACCAGGCAGGACCTGGGTGACTTCCGTCCCTGCTTCCGGGGTGCAGACAGGGTCGTCAGAGCCCATCATGCCCTAGACCGCTGTCACCCCCCTTCCCACCCGAAGAGAAAGTGTGGGCCAGGGTGGCGGAGCCCCTCTTGGAGACTTTTTTAACGTCTCCTAAAAACTGGCTCTTTTACCTCCCGGCTGAGCGTTCGGTTGGTCCCGATTTCCGTTCTGAGATAAGCGGTAGTCAAGGTACCTTCTTGCTGCTCGTCCTGTCACTGCTTTCTGGCCTCCGCCTCTGCTCCCCCTGCACAGGGTGAGGTGCCTCCTGGCACTGACTGTGGGCCCCACCCGGGGCCGGTACTGCAGCTGCTTTGTGTCCCCAAGCTTGCTCCACCTTGCTTGTTGGGAAAGGCTGCCTTCTCTTTGCACTTGAGACTGAACACGTCACCTGCCGGGACTGCCAGCAGCTTCCAAGGGTGGCCTCTGGTGGCTCAGTGCTTTGCAGACCCTGGCGAGTGACCTTCGGGAGCTGGTGGGACCCATATTGACCCCCCTGCAGTGGTGGCCCAGCTGGGACCAGGGGCGAGCTTGTGTCCCCTCCCTACATCCAGGCCTGTGTAAATATGCAGAAGCTGCTGCTGTTGATCAGGGGCTTACACTGGAAACAAAGGAGCCTCGTTGATGTCTTTGGTGTGTGACGGAGGGGGTGTCAGTGCCTAGAAACCTGTCCCCGAGTAACAGATACTAACAGGTGCGAGGTCCTGAGGGGGGCGGGGGGGCCGAGTTTCATGTTTCCTGGGATGCTGTGAATTTCTCCTGCAGGAGAAGCCATTTGACCTTTTTCAACTGTATCAGTAGCACAGTATTTTTGTACGAAAAGTGGGAGACTTCTGAACAGTGATTCATTTAATTGCAACATTTTGAAATAAACTAAAAAACATTGCTGCTCTGCATTCTGTTCCTGGACGTGGTGACTAGCACAGAGCCCGCCGCAGGGCCTGGACCCGAGCGATGCAGGTGTGGACGGGCTGGCGCCGAGCCTGCAGCTCGTGGGCCAGCTGCTGGATCTGCACCTCCACCTGGGGGGACGGGGGGCCAGCTGAGAGGAAGCCCAGCCCCGGAGCCATCCCAGCCGCCCGCGCCTCACCTTCCGCAGCTCCTCCTGAACCTGCTGCTCAGCTTCCGGGTCCTCAGCCCGGGGCTCCTCCCTGCTCAGCTCTAGCCACCGCCTCAGGCTGTGCGCTTGCCGCTGGCAGGACCTGAGGGCGTAAGGCAACTGCTGCCTGGCTTTGCCCAGGCAGAGCCTGGGGACAGGCACACCCGCTTCTGCCGTGGGTGGAGGCAGAGAGGCTCCCCCACCATCCTCGGCCTGTGCAGAGCAGGCCTTGGGGGACCCAAGCCCTTCCCTCCGATCAAGGCTGCTGCCCATGTGGAGGCCCCTGGGCATGGGGGAGGCTGGCCGTGGACCCAAAGGGCACACGCAGGGCACCATCCCGCATGAGTGACGATGCACCAGGCAGGTCACCGGCGTCCAGGGGCACAGCTGGGTGTAAAGTTCCGCTCAGCTCCTCCTGAGCGTTAGGCCCTCAGGTCCCTGAAGGTGAGCCCACCCTGGACCTAAACGAGCTGGGCTGAGCTGGGGCTGCTCTGCCTGCCTGCAGGGCGGTCCCCTCGGTGGGCGGCAGGAGTGCCGTGGTCTCACCTGAGGTTCTGCCTCGTGGTCTGGTAGTCCTGCAGCTGCTGCCGGATGCCCTCAAGCTCAGCCTCCACGTCGCTGTGGCCAGTGCCCACAGGAGAACAGGCGTGATTTCGGCCAGCCTCTGGCTCAGTCCAGGATGAACGGAGCTGCCGGGAGGGGCGCCCCCTCTCGAGGCGCTGACAGGCCCGCGGCACACGCCTGCAGGGTCAGAGCCAGGCCCAGGCCTGGTGCCCCTGAAGTCCCCAGGAAGGAGCAGGCGGGGGCTGGGGACACCGGCCAGGGACGAAGGGACCGGGGACGGAAGCCCAGGCGTCACCGGCTGGGCTGACCACTGTAAAGCAGAGATGAACACTGACAGGGAAGTGGGAGGAGGTGGGGAGCTGGGGTTCCCCACGCCTGCGCCTGCCGGGGCCAGCTCACCTGGCCTTGCCCTGTTTCCGCACCCGACCCCACCAGAGGGCCCCCACCACTGGCGCAGCCGCTGCCCGCTGTATCAAGCTTTCACCCCTTCCAGCAACGACCGACGTTTCCCTGAGGAAGGTGCTCCAGCCCCTCTCCCCTCCCCCCTGGTGACGCAGCCCCTGGAGGGACTCAATGCTCCCACCCTCCCTCCACCCGCTCAGGTGGCAGCCCTTCGGGCACAAGCTCCCGCGGGGCCAGCCCAGGGCACACTGGCGCCTCCGCACGTCCCTGTCCCAACTCCTTGACTCTCACGTCACAGGCCCGAGTCGCAACCCCTCCTCCCTGTCACCACTTCGGCTCTCCGGGTTGCTTCCAGCCTGTGCTGCGAACTGTCAACTTTGATCTGCAGCCCTGAACTTGTTCCTGGAGGCCAGGCTCCAGCTGTTGCTTTATCTCAAACCTGAGAGGTTCAGGACTGACTCATGTCACCTGGGTCCCCAGTCATGTATGTCTTCCCTCTCGCAGTAAAAGAACTCATTACTCCCCAGTTGTTCAGGCTGGAAACCCAGGCGCCATCCTGAACTCCTTCCCTTCCTCTCACCAAACCCATCAGAGCGAGCCCTGCCTGCCCTGCCTCCCGCGGCATCCACGCGCCGCATCCCAGCCACAGCACCTTCTGCTGGACCCGCGTCCACGCCTCCTGTGCACCTGAAGTCCAGCTCCTCCCTGGGCCTGCATGGCCTCCCTGGCCCGCAGCCTCTACCTCCGCATGTGGGGTCTCTTTGGCCTCCACCTCCGTGTAAGCGCCACGAGCAGGGGCCTTGGGGCCACTCCCTGCCGGGTCCCCAGGACAGTGGCCCCGACACGGCCCGTCTCCCGAGGCAGCGGGCACACCTTTGGCTGCAGCACCGAGTGTGGAAAGCAGCAGCGAAGCCCAGACCAGACAGGCCCCGGGGGTCTTACCCAAACGGGTACTTGGGCCCCACGTGGCGCAAAGGAGGACGGGGGCAGCAGCTCTGGGCTGGGGTGCGCCGTGGGTGGCGGCTTCAGGCCAGGGGCGCGTGGCAGCGGGCTGCTTGGGTCCAGCGCTGACCGGGTGGGGCCCACTGGCTGGACCTGGTGTAGGCCGCACTCCCACAGGGCCTTGGACCTGAGTGGGGGCGCGGCAGGAGCTGGTCAGGCAGCGCCTCCAAGAGGAGCAGGAAGGAAGGGGCCAGTCGCCAAGGGCCCAGGACTGCAGCACCTACCCCTGCCTGCTGCGGGGGCCGCACCCCAGGGGCGCCTGGCTCAGCAAGGGCTCCACCAGGAAGCTTGGGCGGCGCGGCTGCTTCCGTGCCCAACGGGCAGCATTGCTGGGAAGAAACAGGCTGTTTCTCCAGGCTGCCCAGGGCCTGGGACTTTGGGGGTGCAGTCATCCAGCCTGACCCCTGAAATCTCTCGGGGAGACTGGAGGCCGGGTGAGGAAGGCCCTCGCCCCAGCTGCCTTCCTGGATGAGCAACTCCAGGAGCCTGCTGCCCGCGGGTGCCCCACTCACGTGTCCCACAAGAGCCAGGCACAGGCTGCAGCGTGCGGGGCCAGCGTGTCCCAGAGGGCACCCGTCTCCCGGCTGTGACAGGAGGAGGGGGGAGATCACCAGGTCTGGTGAGGAGGGGCTGCCCGGGGCCCGTCTGGGAGGAAGAGTGGCTGAGCCCCGGTTAGGGCCCCACAGAAGCGGGGGCAGGATTCGGTTGCACAGGGGGTTCTCAGTGTCCTTCCCATACTGCCGAGCTCTGCCCCAGGAGGAGGCGAGGAGGTGAGGGACGGGCTACTCACAGCTCCAGGAGCTGGGGGTCCCCAGGGGCTGATGCCAGGCCGTCCAAGGCCCCCAAGAGCCCACGAGGAGCTGGTGGCCTCTTGGTCTCCAGGGGGGCATCGCCAGCCCCAGCAGCAACGTGGCTAGGAAGCAGACGCTCAAGTGTCACTCTTCTGCTGGGCTCAGTGGGCGCAGGGGACTGCAGCTCCCTGCCCCGGCCCAGCGCCTTCTGTTTCCAGAGCGTGGCACAGCGCCGCACTGCGCGGTGGAGACTGTGGGCCGCCTGCAACCGGCCTCCGGTCAGGTGGTGCCGTGTCCGCCCATGTCCCCCAGGGCTGGGGGGGACAGTGAGGACAGCCCAGACCCACCTGCACCTGCTGCTGGGCGTGCAGCTGCTGCCGGGAGGCCTTGGTGCCCGCCGCAAAACGCAGGAGGCGCTCAGCGCCCTCCCTGAGGAGCTGCAGGCGGTAGGCCTGCGCCGCCTGCCCCTCCCGTGCCGCCTTCCTCCTCGTCTCCTGCACGAGGCCCCGCCAGGCGGCCCAGGCCTCCAGGGAGAGGAGAGGTGAGGCCCAGCCTCCTGCTGAGGCCCCTCCCACCGGCTGTGGCCTCTGCTGGGACGGGGAGCCCGCTACCTTCGCCTGCAGGGAGAAGGCCCAGAACCACAAGGCCCGCGCCGTGCGCTGCTGCTCCTGCCTCCGGTCCAGCAGCTGCGGGCCAGAAAGGCAGTGTCCCCTGCAGGCCCCTCACGCGGCCCGTTACCCTCAGATCCCCCTCCAGCTGGGCCCAGCCCTGCCTGCCCTGAGGCTGGGCATCGAGGAAGCTCTGGGGTCAGGAGCAGGGGGCAGGACTCCGGGCTCCGGGGAGGAAACGGACTGGACCCCTGAAGGGCCACTGGGCGGGACACAGGACACAGTCTGCCTGGTGTCTCAGCAAAGCCTCAGTAAAGACCTAAAGTGTGTTTCCTATCAATTTCTACACGTTACCCTGACATGTTTCAACAGGACACTGCAGGAAGGGACTTGGCCTTAGACAGGTTCCCAGGGAAAGAAGCTGGCAGTGCTGGGCAGTGGCTGGCGGGGCTGGGGGAGCCCCGGGAAGAGGGTGGAACCAACATGAACTGGAGCGGGCCCATGAGGGAGCAGGACTGGGAGGGGGCTTCTCCAGAGTGCCCACCTGTCGTCTCCACTGGTGGAAGCAAGCCCGGCTGAGCGTCTGGGCCAGGAGTCGGGCGGCCTGCCTCTGCTGCAGCTGGGGAGAGAGCACGCAGTGGGCTGTGGGCCGTGTGCTTGGGGCCGGCAGGTGCCCACACCCAGAGCCCCCGAGGGCGGTATGGACTCCAGGCCCATTGGCACCTCCTCCCACCAGCAGGAGTCGTCCTGGAGGAAGCCAAGGGCCTCCTGCACAGACAGGGTGTCCAGATGGCTCTGCAGTTCGCCCAGTGCTGAGAGGCGTGGTTCAGACTGAACGGGTTCTCTGCCGAGCCACTGTCCACCCAGGGGACAGGCTCCCGAGGCTGCCTCCCCAGCATTCACTCACCAACCAGAAAGGCAGCTCTGCACCCACAGGACCCCGGCCATCCCCATCCACACTGGCTGCCTAGGAGTGCTTCAGGAAAGACCTTTCCTCACCGGAACGCAGTCTCCTGGCCCAGACAGCCCAGCCGCGTTGGGGAGCTCGTGGAGCTGCCCCTCGCCTCACCCTCTTCCTGATGCAGCCCTGATGATGCGCCCTCCACCGGGCCAGGGCCTCCCGCAGCAGCTTCCGGCAGTGGTGCTGCACTGATCGCTCCACCTGCAGCCTCTGCTGGGCAGCCACCCGGCTTCGGTCCCGCCAGCGCCGAAACCACGTCCTGAGACGGCCTGAGACAGGTCGGATTCAGTCAGCTCTTGTGGAGGATGCACGTGGACCACCAGGGCTGCGTGCAAAGTCGCTCAGCTGTGTCTGACCCTGCGACCCCATGGATTGTGGCCCGCCAGGCTCCTCTGTCCTTGGGATTCTCTAGGCAGGAAGGCTGAGTGGGCTTCCAAGCCCTCCTCCAGGAGTTCTTCCCAACCCAGGGATCAAACTTGCGTCTCTTGGCTCCAGCACTGGCAGGGTCTTTACCACTAGCCGCCCCCAGGAAGCCCTCGGGGACCAGTAGGCAACAGTGAAATTTAGAGAGCAGAGAACCGGGCCCGAGCCCATGGCGTGTGGACGCGTGCCCTGAGGACAGCTCCGGCCGCCTTCAGAGGCTGCGCACACCCCGACAGGAGCCAGGTCTGTGGATCGCTGGGCCCCCACCCCACCCGGGGCCATAAGCCTGTGCACGGCAGGCGCAGGTGTGCCAAGACCCCCGCAGAGCTGCCTGCGAGCAGCCGCTGGGCTTGAGGCAGTGGGAGGCGACCATGCTCAGCGGCCCAGGCAGCCTGAGCCAGGCTTTCCCTTTCAGACTTTTCCCTTTTCTTCAGCCTGGAGGAGCCGCACCAAGCGCTGCTGTTCCCCGGGTCCTGCTTTACACACGGATGTGTGAGCCTCACTGGACTCCCGGGACCACCTCCAGGGCAGGCACTACTGTTCCCACACTCAGCCACACACCAAGGCTGAGAGGAGGCCCTGCCAAGTCACGCAGCCACTGACGAGCACGACTACCCACGACCCCTCGGCCCTGCTGCATCCTCCAGCAGCGCCAGCCGAGCCGGGACCACCAAGAGGTGCCTGAGACTCAGAGGCTCACTTATGCCAAGAAACAGCCCCAGGTGCAGCCTGCGCACAGGCTGTGTGCTGAGAACACGGCACGCCGTCAACAGCCCCCAGCACCCCCCACCAGCCCTAATGGACACAAGCCGAGGGCCAGCCACGTGCCACCCGTCTGAGGGAAGATGCTGCCAGCAGGCCGGCGGGGGAAGCAGCGTCAGCTGTGCCGTCCACCTTCCCCCCACGGCCGCCTGACCCAAACGGTGCCACACAGCACCGGTGCCAAAGCTCCGTCCCAGCAGAGTCGGGGCGGGCTGAACACGTTGTATCTTTCCTGGGAATGACTAGAAACATTCAGCCTTAGTTTCTAGGGTGAGGAGAAGTCTGAGGTCACAGAGGAGAGTGCTGAACCCTGAGATTCTGTCCAGGAGAACACAGATCTGTGTTCACTGACACAAGAACTGGTCAGAACCAAACCTGAGTGGATTAGTTTTTGTTTGGGAGCAAATGCTATTAAGCCAATTTGACAACTTTATCCACTTGCTCTACGGTCCGATTTAAACCATTTCTCATTCATTCTAACCAACAGCTGTCTCCTCAGAGTGTCAGACATGCCCTGCAGACCCAAGGGCCCCTGTTTTCACATCTCTCTCCAGCAGCGGTCCCCCCAGGCCTCTGGAACGGCAGGTCATGGGACTGCCTGGGGCCAGCTGGACAGTCCCTGCTCTCCAAGCAGACAAGGAAGCAGGACCCTGACGGGGCGGACCCGGCCTGACAAGCAGCTGTCACGGGCAGAACGTCCCCACGAACTGCCTCCAAGACCCCATTCCAGCTCCAGGTCTTTACTTCTCCGCAGATCTCAAGCCTGGGCCTTCTGTTAATGGCAATCGGATGGGAAAAGGATGTGAAGATGGACTGGAATGTACAGTTCACTCCTCCCAAGGCCACATCCACCCCAGAACCTGAGCTAACGGTGTGTGGAGCAACCGATGTCTGGAGTGGGGTGCACCCTTAACCCTGTTATTTATGGCTGGTCTCCTAAGAAGAAACACAGATACATAGACACACAGACACGCGTGATGCTGTGAGGAATGATAAGGCCAGAGCGACCACATGCCTGCAGCCTGCAGCGCAGCGAGGGTGGCCGGAGCCACTGGGAGCCGGCAGAGGCAGGGGAGAGGACCCCCCTGCCCGCCACCACAAAGCCTTCGGAGGGAGCACGGCCCTGCCAGCACCTTGAGTTTAATCTTCACAGGCCTCTCTTCAGCTTCCACAGTTTTGCAAGAGAACGTATTGGTCACAACAAACACCTGCTTCCAACAACATGAGACGGCTCCACGTGGGCCTCACCAGATGGTCAACATCGAAATCAGATTGATTATATCTTTGCAACCAAAGATGGAGAAGCTCCATACAGTCAGCAAGAACAGACCAGGAGCTGTCTGTGGCTCAGATCATGAACTCCTTATTGCCAAATTCAGACTTAAATTGAAGAAAAGTAGGAAAAAACACTAAACCATTCAGGTATGACCTGAATCAAACCCCTTACGATTATACAGTGCAAGTGAGAAACAGATGAAAGGGATCATATCTGACAGACAAGAGTGCCTGGAGAACTATGGACAGAGGTTTGTAACACTGTGCAGGAGACAGGGATCAAGACCATCCCCAAGAAAAAGGAATGCAGTATGGAAAATGGCTGTCCAAGGAGGCCTCACAAATAGCTGAGAAAAGAAGAGAAGGAGAAGGCAAAGGAGAAAAGGAAAGATACACATATCTGAATGCGGAGTTCCAAAGAATAGCAAGGAGAGATAAGAAAGCCTTCCTAAGTGATCAAGGCAAAGAAATAGAGGAAAAGAACAGAATGGGAAAGACTAGAGATCTCTTCAAGAACATTAGAGATACCAAGGGAACATTTCATGCAAAGATGGGCTCGATAAAGGACAGAAATGGCATGGACCTAACAGAAGCAGGAGATATTAAGGTGGCAAGAATACACAGAAGAACTGTACCAAAAAAAAGACCCAGATAACCACAATGGTGTGATCACTCATCTAGAACCAGATATCCTAGAATGTGAAGTCAAGTGGGCCTTAGGAAGCATCACTATGAACAAAGCTAGTGAAGGTGATGGAATTCCAGTTGAGCTGTTTCAAATCCTGAAAGATGATGCTGTTGAAGTGCTGCACTCAGTATGCCAGCAAATTTAGAAAACTCAGCAGTGACTATAGGACTGGAAAAGGTCAGTTTTCATTCCAATCCCAAAGAAAGGACAATGCCAAAGAATGCTCAAATTACTGCACAATTGTACTCATTTCACACGCTAGCAAAGTAATGCTCAAAATTCTCCAAGCCAGGCTTCAGCAACACGTGAACTGAGGACTTCCAGATGTTCAAGCTGGATTTAGAAAAGGCAGAAACGAGAGATCAAATTGCCAACATCCGCTGGATCATAGAAAAAGCAAGAGAATTCTAGAAAAACACCTACTTCTGTTTCACTGACTATGCTAAAACCTTTAATTGTGTGGATCACAACAAACTGTGGAAAACTCTTAAAGAGATAGGAATACCAGATCACCTCACCTGCCTTCTGTGAAACCTGTTTGCAGGCCAAGAAGCAACAGTTAGAACCAGACGTGGAACAATGGACTGGTTCAAAACTGGGAAAGCAGTGCATCAAGGCTGTATATTGTCACCTGCTTTTTAGCTTACATGCAGAGTACATGATGAGAAACACCGGGCTGGATGGAGCACAAGCTGGAATCAAGATTGCCAGGAGAAATATCAATAACTTCATACATGCTGATGACACCACTCTTATGGCAGAAAACCAAGAGGAACTAAAAAGACTCTTGATGAAAGTGAAAGAAGAGAGTGAAAAAACTGACTTAACACTCAACATTCAAAAAAAGAAGGTCATGGTATCCATGATCATCATTTCATGGCAAACAGATGGACAAACAGCAGAAACAGTGACAGACTTTATTAACTTGGGCTCCAAAATCATTGCGGATGGTGACTGCAGCCATGAAATTAAAGGACGCTTGCTCCTTGGAAGAAAAGCTATGACAAACCTAGACCGTGTGTTAAAAAGTAGAGACATCACTTTGCCAACAAAGGTCCATCTAGTCAAAGCTATGGTTCTTCCAGTAGTCATGGATGGATGTGAAGAGTCTGACCATAAAGAAGGCTGAGCGCCAAAGAATTGATGCTTTTGAACTGTGGTGTTGGAGAAGACTCTTGAGAGTCCTTTGGAATGCAGAGATCAAACCAGTCACTCCTAAAGGAAATCAACCCTGAATATTCACTGGAAGGACTGATGCTGAAACTAAAGCTTTAATACTTTGGTCACCTGCTGGAAAGAGCCAACTTATCAGAAAAGGCTGGGAAAGACTGAAGGCAGGAGGAAAAGGGGACGGCAGAGAATAAGGTGGCGGATGGCCTCAATGACTCAATGGCCACGAGTCTGAGCAAGCTCTGGCAGACAGTAAAGCACAGGGCAGGCTGGCGTGCTGCGGTCCACGGGGTCGCAGAGTCAGATACGACCGAGCAACCACCGGCTCGCGGGCCCCACTCACCTCTGCTCAGCACCAGCTGGGCCTCCCTGACGGCCCCAGCCGCCTGCTCTCGGTAATACACCTGCAGGGATGCTGCCTCTCGCCACTCAAGCAGGACCTGAGGGGCAGAAGTGTGGTCACAGCAGGTCCCCACTTCCTGGGTCACCCTGCTCTGCGGGCAGCTCCTCACGGAGTGAGCGGCACTCATGTGGGCTCCAGGAAGTGCCCGCCGTCCACACAGACCCAGGCCACCATGCCCAGGCCCCTCGCAGGAAGCCCTGTATGCCAGGCGGTGAGCCCAGAGGTGCTGAGCTTCACTCAGTGCCGTGAAGGCGTCGAGTCTCACTCTCATCCTATTTGTTAAGTGGAAGCTTCACGTCACATGCGGTTTCATACGTGAGGCAGACGTGAAATCACAGTAACGGGACAGAGGGTGCCTGCCGCCTGCTCCCCACAGTCACGAACTCCACTCCCCAGAGGCCTCCTCCCTTCCGAGCCCCGATCGTCCTTCCAGAGCAGGGCGCTCACACCAGCCTGTGAACTTCCCTGAGAGCAGACTGGACCCTGACCATGTGGAACTGCAGTTTGTCCGCAGAGGCCCCAGAGCTGCCAGGACCAGCCCCAGGCTCCCGACACACTGCCTTCCTCTGAGACGGCCCCGAGTCGAGGACCGCCTCTATCACGGCCTGTGCGTCCTGTCACACGATGTGCCCTGTCCCCACAGCCAGGTACCCCCCAGCCCGTGGAGCCAGGACACACCAATTCCTGCCAACCGTGACCAATGCCCTCACGCTCCCAGATGCTCTACAGAAAGCCCCCGAAGCCACGAATTCCGGAAGGCCGAAGAGCAGCAGGGGTCAGGGAGGCCTGCCTGCTGTGCATCCCGCGCTGATACGAGGAACGGAGGCGCGGCATCCCCAGGGAAAGTCCCACGCGTGTGGGAAACCCTGCTTCTAGGGAGAGCTGGTTCAGTCAGCATACGCCCTGCCTTTGTTTTATGGATGTTGGTTCAGAATTCAGGAAAAGGGGCGAGTAAACAAGCCCGCCTGCCGGCCCAGCTGTGTGTGTGCAGAAGAGTGCTATCTCTTGTTCCGGGCTCCTCATTCAGTTCACGCCTCTGGAGGCACTTCCAGGCCACCCCCTCGCAGGAACGCGGCTCAGCCCCCCGGGCGACCAGCTGGCCCCCAGGGCTCACCTTGGAGCACAGAGTCCTTCTGTAGTGAGCTGCCGCCCGGGACATCTTCTTCGCTTCGTCCACTTGGGCCACGGTGTTCTCTCTCCAGCGATGTAACACACGCCTGTGGGCACATGTGGGGACAGGGTGACCTGGGGGTGGACAGTGCGAGGCTCTTCCACTCGGTCGTGAATCGAGGTCTGCCCACACCCGAGCGTATCTGTCGCATGGACGATTCACATTGACTGCACACCCCGCACGCAGCTGAGCGGTGCCGTGGGAGCACCACGGGCACCACGGCCTCGTGCACTGAGGCGCCAGGGGGAACACAGGGCTGCAACCCGGTGACAGCACAGGCGCTGCACCCGCGGTGAGAGCAGTGCAGACGGGAGGAAGGAGCAAGCAGCCTGCAACAGCAGGTGCTGAACAGACCGAGGGCAGAGGAAATCAGCGGAGCCAAGGGGCGCGAGGTGCAGACGCTCCCAGAGGCTGGAGAGAGGCCTGGAGCAGGGGGTGGGGGAGGGCGCCTCCCACAGGTCTGAACGGGGCAGGGAAAGGTGCTCAGATGAACAAGCCACGCGGGAGATGGCGCAGGTGCCTCCCAGAGGCCCCGCTCAGCACACAGCGTGGGTTCAAGACACACGATGCCCATGAGGCCCCAGTGAACAGCACCAGCATTGGAAACACCGAAGCCTCACTTTCAACAGCAGGAGGCAGCCAGGCGTGACTGCCAGACCCTGGTCGGAGCCCCCCAACCTGCTGGGGTCTGCAGCCTGCTCCCCGGTCCCTGGGCTGTGCCGGGGACACGCGGACTCACCGCAGCAGCCGCCTCTTGTGCCGGCTCTCCCTGGCAGCCGCCTCCTGCAGCACACTCCGCACCCGGCTCTGATACACCTGCAGGCGAGCCGGAGACTGGAGGACCTGGGCCGCAGGGCTCCCTGCCCTGGCACAGCCACAGGGGTGCAGGGCCTGTGGCGCCCACAGCAGGCAGCACAGAGGGCGGGGGAGGCCAGGAGCCCCCCCAGCAACCCGAGAGGACCGGCTATGCTCACCTGGCGAGTCCAGCCCCCAGGCCCCTAGCCCCCAGGGAAGGACGGGGAACTGGCTCAGGGGTGAAAGACCCACTGGCCAGGGCACCTGCTCTGAGTCTTGTGGAACTACTACCTCGGGAGGGGCGGGAGGAACAAGGAAGGGGAACAAAGCCTTCGGAGTCGCCCTCCCTGCCAGCCGAGGCGGTCTGGGGGCCCGCAGCATCGCATACCCCCCAGGTCTGCAGCGCCCTGTGCAGCAAGCCGCGCTGGTGGTGCAGGTCGGCTCGCGCCAGCTTCTGCCACTCGGCACGGCGCAGGGCCCGGCACTGAGGAGAGGAGAGAGCCGGCCGCCGCAGGCCCAGGGCTGAGGGGGGCTCAGCCATGCCTCGGTCTCACTCTTAGTTTGAGGGAGCTCGGGTACAGTGGTTATTAACCCCAAGCCCAGCATTCTCCTCTGTAAACAAGCAGTTCTTAGAGGGCTGTGAGGCTGACATGGGGCAAAGGCTGCCTGCGGGTCAGTGCGCACCAGTATCAGTGTGAACACTTTTCACCCTGACGAGGACGTCTGTGAACAGTTAGACCAGGAACTTTAGACTCAAGAGTGTCCAGACGGGACAGCCTGGCACCTAACACAATGGGGACCTATGAGCCAGTCGTCTCACGAAACCAGCTGGGCACATCCCACCTGCCGCCCGGCCTCCCGCACACACTCAGGGGAAGGTGGTTTCCGCGGGACCGTGAGACCGCGTGTTTGCCCTGACTCACCCCAACGAGGCTCCACCCACTCACAGCCCCAGGCGGGCGGCGCCCGTGCCAAGGCCTCACCTCCCGCCACCTGGTCCAGGCCCAGTGCAGAAGCCACGCCGTGTGGAACCATGTAGCCCGCACGCTGCCCATCCTCCTGCGGGGAGACAGCTGGTGCTCAGCCCAGACCCTGCAAAGGCCGTCTTGAGGGGCACCCCACTGCAGCTGGGACCCTGCCCAGGGGGTCTTAAATATACAAGGGCATCAAGACCCTTTGGGAACAGCTGCCAAAGGATTTGGGTGTTCCACCAGGAACAGCACTCGTGCAGCCCAATTTTTGTGGACAAATTCACAGGGCTCTGTGTTCACGTGGGGTGAACAGGTAACCGAGGAGGAGGTTCAACGTGGCCAGAGTTTGAGAGGTGAGAGACCCTTGGAGCACAAAGCGGATCAAGAGAGGACCCAGGGCAGGACGACGCCTGCAGGGCACACAGGGTTGTCCGCCCTGGTCCCTGACTACAGGGTGTGGTGAAACTGCCCCAGCCTGCCCCAGCCACGGGCGCTTCAAGGGGCCCCAATCAGTGAGCAGGATGGAGCTGACGGGCAGGACCTCAGGTCCATAGGCCCTGCTGACCGGCCAGGGTCCTGAGCCCAGAGAGCCACAAGCACCCCAGGAGCCTCTCACTGCAGCCTCGGCTTTGCTTAGACTGTTTCAAGTTGAATTTCTGGGACTTAAGACCAGAATCCAGGCTGACACGACCACCCCTCACCCCCATACCAACAGTCTGCCACCACAGTCAAAGCTGCCCCGGGCCGGGAAGGGTTTCTGAGGCACGAGTGGCCACTCACTCTGTTCTGAGCCCTCGGGCGCCCTCCCTCCAGACACAGAAGGCCTTCCTGAGCCGCCCGAGCTGGTGGTGGGCGCAGGCCAGTGCCTGCTGCTGCTGCTCCAGGCGGTGCGCCACTGCCTGCTGGCGCCACGTGGACCACGACTGCTGCAGAAGGTGCCGCTCTGCGGGAGCACAGCCTGCGGCAGGAGAGACTGGGAGGGTCACAGAGGCGGCGTACGCAAGCCAGGAAAAGTCCAGGCCACGACGATGCCCAAGGCGGAAGAGCGGGAGGCGCGGGAGCTGGGCAGGCCCAGAAGCCGTCTGCAGAGGCCACTGGCAGACAAGGAAGCAGGGGCCAGGCCTGCCCTGGCCTTGCGGATCCTGGCGGCAGGCGGGTCGCCCTACAGCACGGGTCCGGGTCCAGCAGCGTCCTCACGGGCAAGGCGCCAGGTGCAGAGACCTGAAGCAGACCCTGCGCGTCCCAGCACCTCCCCGGGGGCACCACTCACCATCCTCTCTGCCAAGCGGTGTTCTTGATGCTGAGACGTCTTCTGACACCAGATGGCAAACACCTGCTTCGCTAACATCTCCCTGCAAGAACCCAAGTGAGTATCAGGAGAGCACTTAACTCCACAAGAATGAGAAGCTCCAAACAACGGGGTTTTTTCTCTTATATTAAGAGCCAAATAAGCCCAGGTGGAGAGCAAGGAAAGTGGACAAAAGCCAAACCCCCCAAATGACCCTACATATTCCAGACTTTAAGGAAGAGACATCACTTTGCCAACAAAGCTCTGATCAGTCCAGGCTGTGGGCTTCCCTGACAGCTCAGCTGGTAAAGACCCTGGTTCAATTCCTGGGTCGGGAAGATCCTCTGGAGAAGGTAGGCCACCCACTCCAGTGTTCTTGGGCTTCCCTGGTGGCTCAGCTGGTAAGGAATCTGCCTGCAATGTGGGAGACATGGGTTCGATCTCTGGATTGGGAAGATCCCCCGGAGAAGGGAAAGGGTGCCCACTCCAGTGCTCTGGTCTGGAGAATTCCGTGGACCGTCGTCAGTCCGTGGGGTCATAAACAGTCGGACACGGCCGAGCGGCTTTCATGGTTCTTCCAGCAGTCATGTAAGAACGTGAGAGTTTGACCAAAGAGAAGGCTAAGGGCATCACCAACTCAATGGACATGAGTTTGAGCAAACTCCAGGAGATAGTGAAGGACAGCAAAGCCCGAGGTGCTGCCGTCCATGGGGTCACAGAGAGCCGGTCACACAGGCCTTAGCGAATGAACACCAACAAGGCTTTAAAGAAATGCTGTACATCATCAGCCATCGAGAAAATGAAACAGCTCTCCACATGCCCACTGAAGTGGCAAAGCTGAAAGACTCCAACAAGAAGTGCTAGGGCTTCCCTGGCAGGCCAGCGGTTGGGAATCTGCCTTGCAATGCCAGGGACACAGGTTCAATCCCGACTTCAGAAGATCCCACGTGCTGTGGAGCAGCTGAGCCCACGTGCCACAGCTAGTGAGCCTGTGCTCTAGAGCACTTCAGCCCCAGCTGCTGACGCCCGCGTGGCCTTGAGCCTGCGCTCCGCAGCAAGAGAAGGCACTGCAACGAGAAGCCCACACCCTAACGAGAGAGCAGCCTCCACTCAGCACAAGCAGAGAAAAGCCTGCAAAGCAACGAAGACCCAGCACAACCAGAAAACCGAGAAGCATTTTAACCTGGGCGAGGATGCTGGAGCAAACAGAACCCTCAGGCTTTCTGGTCTGAGCGGAAAATGATACAGCCACCTACAGGATGAAGTAGATGCCCACCCTCTGACCCAGAAGTCTACTTCAAGGTTATCTACTCAAGAGAAGCAAAACATACCCCACTAAAACAGAATGGGCACAGCGGCCTTAGGCACGATGACCTCAAACTGGAAAACAACTCCTATGTTAAAACAGATCAAAACAGTGTCTGAGATACAGGCAACTGAGTACTACTCAGCAAGTTAAAAACCGCTATAGACACATGCAATAACCTGGCTCAATCTCAAAAACATGAGGCTGAACGTTAAAAGACTCGGACACACAACAGAGCAAGTCCTATATGATCCCACCGTGCAAAGTTCAAGAGCAAAAGCGAGCCTAGAATGGCAGGACGCAGAACAGGGGTTACTTACGGGGGCAGGAACTGGCTGGAAAGGGCAGGAAGGAACGCTCTGGGATGATGGAAGCATTCTGTATCTCAGTTGGGGTGTTAGTTACCCTGGGACGCAATTTGTAAAATTTCAATCCACTTACTTAACATCTATACCTTTTGCTGTATGTAAATTTCAGCTCAATTTAAAAAAAAGGCAAATGGTACTGCCTCATTCTCAGTATTTCATTGGCTGGTTAATAAACTATTATTTTAAGCCATAATTCATGAGATTCCATGATGAATTCAGTTTATATTCCTGAAATATTTTAAGTACCCCAAGAATTATGGAAAGATAGAACATACACTTTTTTTTTTTTTTTTTGGAACTTTGACTCGCTAAACTCGAAACCAAGCCCATGGACATCAATTTACCTTAAGAGCCACAAATCAGTTCCAGGGGATGGATTATCCTACTCAATGGTCATGGCAACCCTGTGGGATATCATCAGCTCATCTCCACTTTACATTTGAGGAAACTAGGCTCAGAGAGACTGAGTGACCTTCCCAGAGTCGCAGAGCTGCCGAGCGTGGAGTGTGGGTCTGAACCCAGCCAGGCCTGTCGGCTTCTAAGCCAGGTTCTCAATCACTCTGCCTTCTTGTGAACTAGGAAGGCAGGAACCTGAAAACTAAGCTGTCTAAGAAGATCCAGCTAAACTCGAAGAAGTAATGTCTAATCTTTTTCGCCAGCCTTCAAGCCTTCACCTGACTCCCTGCCTGGATTCGCCCTCCACCCTTTTGTCTAAAAAGTGATGGTTCTAAACTCGCCCAAGGCAGATGCCAACCACATCCCTTTTAGGAGCTCCTCTGGGCTGCTTTGAAGGTGCCTTTGATTTCTGGTCCCATGACATCCCAAAATACAAACAAGCAAGCAACAGAACCAGCTCATTTGTAAAGGAAACGTGTGTTGTAGGCAGTGAAGCCATTTGTTGAATGCCTCGTACATTAGACCTCAGTACAGAAACTAAGGCAAAGCCCCTCTCTGCAGAAGAGGGCGCAGAGATAAGCGGCAGCCCACGCCAGCCTCCTGCTTCATGGCCGCCCACTGAAAGCACCTCCTTGAACTTAGTGTACGGAGCCCAGGGTTCAGGCTGACCCTCTCATACCAGCGTTCGGCGTCCTCCAAAGCCAAGTGCACATCAGCTTCTCCCAGTGCTGGTCCCCCCCCCACCCCCCGTCTGCCCCAAGTGACACACTGTCCTCAGGGCAATATCCACAACTGTCACTACTTCCATGCACCTGCTCCAACACCTGTCCACGATCTACCTGCAGGACCAGGCAGCTCCTCAGTCTGGCCCTCCTCGTCCCACCATCCACTCCCCACCTGCAAAGCAAGCCTCCCCAGGGCACACCCCACGGCGCCAGCTCTGAGCCCTGGAAGAACCTGTGTTGACACTCTGAGGACACAGGTGGTCTCTTTAGGACTGTTCTCCAACTGTCCCTTGAATATCAGTCTCTCCTTCTCACCAAGATTTAAAGTTCATACCAAGTCATAGGGCTCCAAAATCACTGCAGATGGTGACTGCAGCCATGAAATTAAAAGTCGCTTACTGCTTGGAAGAAAAGTTATGACCAACCTAGACAGCATACTAAAAAGCAGAGACATTGCTTTGCCAACAAAGGTCCGTCTAGTCATGGCTATGGTTTTTCCTGTGGTCATGTATGGATGTGAGAGTTGGACTGTGAAGAAGGCTGAGCACCGAAGAACTGATGCTTTTGAACTGTGGTGTTGGAGAAGACTCTTGAGAGTCCCTTGGACTGCAAGGAGCTCCAACCGGTCCATCCTAAAGGAGATCAGTCCTGGTTGTTCACTGGAAGGACTGATGTTGAAGCCGAAACTCCAATACATTGGCCACCTGATGCGAAGAGCTGACTCATTGGAAAAGACCCTGATGCTGGGAAAGATTGAGGGCAGAAGGAGAAGGGGATGACAGAGAATGAGATGGTTGGATGGCATCACCGACTCAATGGACATGAGTTTGGGTAGACTCCGGGAGTTGGTGATGGACAGGGAGGCCTGGCGTGCTGCAGTCCATGGGGTTGTAAAGAGTCAGACACGACTGAGTGACTGGACTGAACCAAGTCATAAAAAGACCTTCCTCCTGATCTAGCAGCAAGTACTTGGACTTTGGAATCGGGGAGATCTGAAAGTAAACACTGGCTGTTGTTACACGGGTGAGTCATTCGTCACTTTGAACCTGTTCTCTCTGGGCTGCTGTGAGAAGGAAATTATTAGTGACGATGAGGTCGTCACAGGCAATCGGGCTTCTGTGTTTTCCATTCTCCCCTCCCACCACAGCCACACCTCCGTGGCCGACAGTTAGTCATTAACGACTTCTTCACTGTGTTGCACCAACAGGTGGTGCAAACCTGCTCTTGGCAAGTCTGCCCCCCACGGGAGCTGAAAGGATGGAGTTCTGCCCACCCTAACTTTGTTGACAATATTTTCAAGGCTTCAAAAAGTCAGGTCGAGGGATTTCCCTAGTGGCCTAGGAGTTAAGAAACCACCTTCCAATGTGAGGGACACAGGTCCCCGGTTGGGGTTGACAAAGGTCCCAGGTTGATCCCTGGTTGGGGAACTAAGATCCCACATGCCACAGGGCAACCACACTCACACTTACCACAACTAAAGAAGCACCCCAGGGAAGACCCCGTCCATCACGAGGGAAAAAAATGGTCTAGCAGAAGAGGAGCCAAGCATTTCAGCGAAATCACACTCAAGAGAGCCGGCAAAGGTGACGTGACGTCCAACCACACCCTGATCCAGGAAGCTGATGGGCAGCTTTAAAGCAGCTCACTGCGATGGGGGAAGGGATGTAGACCCAGGGCAATTCTCGATGCACTTGTACACAGACGGGCAAATGTTTCCCCAGGGGAAACATGGGCTGTCTCTTCCAGGCAGATGAGCTCAGTGAGCTCACAGCTGAAAATCCAGGAAGAACCTGGGCCGAGGGCACCGGCAGGCTGAGAAATGAAACAAAGGGCTGCGTGGGCAGCAGACCCAGACCCGAGACACGAGCCGGCGCGGAGGGGAGCCACGCGGGGTACCTGTGAAAGCGCGCCGCCTGGGCCTCGAGGGCTCGCTGCTGCCGGCGCCACCGCCAGAGTCTCCTCCACGCCTGGAAGGCTGCAGGCAGGGCTCGCTGCTGGAAGTGCCAGTCTGCTCTGGCCTGCAACAGCTGAGGGGAAAACCGTGAATGACCATTTGCAGTTTACATTAAAAACGAAAAAAGTCTTTCCAGGTCCCATTCTCAAGAAAGGACTGCTTCCGACACAAACACCTTTTAAAATGAAAAGCATTACTTTTAATTTCTGCCAACATGACAGGTGAAATGAAATGACAGGTGGAAAACTTTCCCTTTCATTAAAGGTGAATTAAGCATCTCTCCCTACGTTTCACCCCATATGTGTGTGTGTATGTATTTATCTAACGTTCTCCCCTATGGCCCAAGTGTTCATCCTCACTGCCCAGTTTACTGTCAGCATTGAACTCAGTGACATATATGGGTTTTTTGAACCTTAAATTTATTAGTCCTCTGTGTTATCAATTTTTGTTTCTACTCTGTGTCTTTTGACTTTATAATACTTTTTTGAAATACAGAGTCTTTAAATTTTTATGTAATTATAAAAGGCTACTTAATCTACCATAGGACCAGTAAAATCTACCATATGACCCAGAAACCCCACTACTGGGCGTATACCCTGAGAAAACCGTGATGAAAAAGAACACGTGTACCCAGCATCCACAGCAGCACTGTGTACCACAGCCAGGACACGGAAGCAACCTAAATGTCCACCAACAGATGGATGGAAAAGGAGTCGCGGTACACAGATCAGAATAGAGAGAGATATACCTGTCTCAGAATATCACTCAGCCACCAAGAATGAATTTGAGTCAGGTCTAGTGAGGTGGATGAACCTGGAGCCTGTTACAGAGTACAGCAAAGCAGAAAAACAAACACAGCACACATGTGCATATATGAAAGTGAAAGTGGAGTTACTCAGTCCTGTCCGACTCTTTGCGACCCCGTGGACTGTAGCCCACCAGGCTCCTCTGTCCATGGGATTCTCCAGGCAAGAGTACTGGAGTGGGGTGCCATTTCCTTCTCCAGGGGATCTTCCCAACCCAGGGATCAAACCCAGGTCTCCACCATTGCAGGCAGACGCTTTAACCTCTGAGCCACCAGGGAAATATGGAATCTAAAAAAAATGATACTATCTGCAGGGAAGGACTGGAGATACAGACGTGGAGTATGGGCTTGTGGACAGAGTGGGGGAGGGAGCGAGTGGGGGAATGGAGGAGTAGCTTCAGCACATAGACACTATCGAGCGTCAGACGGGTAGCTAGCAAGAAGCTGCTGTGTGGCACAGGGAGCCCTCCTGGCCTTCTGTGCTGACCTAGAGGGGTGCGAGCAGGGGAAGGGAGGGGGGATATATGTGTGATTATGGCTGATTTGCACTGTTGCAAGGCAGAAGCCAACACAAGTTAAAATTAAAAAAACGTATATTCAAATAAAAAATAGGAAAAAAAGGCTACTACTGTTCTGTCCAGTTTTAAGCTGGCTTAAACTTTAGAACATTCAGAAACCTAAGATCATGGCATCTGATCCCGACACTCCATGGCAAATAGGTGGAGGAAAAAACGGGAAGAGTGACAGACTTTATCTTCCTGGGCTCCAAAATCCCTGAGGATGGTCACAGCAGCCACGAAACTAAGACACTTGCTCCTTGGAAGGAAGCTTTTGATAAACCTAGACAGAGCATGAAAAGCAGAAACATCACTTTGCTGACGAAGGTCCATCTAGTCAAAGCTACGGTTTTCCCAGTAGTCATGTACAGATCTGAGAGCTGGACCATAAGGAAGGCTGAGCGCCAAAGAACTGATGCTTTTGAGTTGTGGTGCTGGAGAAGACTCTTGAGAGTCCCTTAGGGAGCAAAGAGATCAACCCAGTCAATCCTAAAGGAAATCAACCCTCAATATTCATTGAAAGGACTGATGCTGAAGCTTCAGTATTTGGGCCACCTGATGCGAAGAGCTGACTCATTGGAAAAGACCCTGATGCTGGGAAAGACTGAGGGCAGGAAAAGAGGGGGACAGAGGGTGAGATGGTTGGATGGCATCACTGACTCAATGGACATGAGTTTGGGCAAACTCCAGGAGGTAGTGAAGGACAAGGAAGCCTGCTGTGCTGCAGCCTATGGGGTCACAAAGAGCTGGACATGGCTGAACGACTGAACCAGAAAACTACCATTCTGTGGCTCCATCAGTAGGAATCGTACCACTGACGGAACAACGCCCGTGCCTCACGATGCAGAAGCTTGGGGCGGGGGGGCACACACCTGCGTGGCGGTTTTGGGGTAGGGCTGGCTGCAGGGAACCCCCTGTCATCCAGTGGCTAGGGCTTTCGCCACTGGGGCGCACGGGTTCCATCTCTGGTTGGGGAACTAAAACCCCCATGCCTCGGCCAAAAACAGTGACAACAAATAAAACCAAAAAACAAGACTGCAAACTCTCTGACCTTCCTTTCCTTGAGTCTGGGTGGACAGTGAGCACTTTGACCACTGGTGAAAGTGACGCTAAGTGACCTCTAAGGCTAGGTCATAAAGGGCCACACAGCTCCTGTCCTGTGTGAGGGAACACCCCGGGAGCCCTGAGCTGCAACACCGGAAGTCTGCTACCCAGGGGCCGCCATGCTGAAAGGACACCCGAGCCTCTGGGGAGGGCCGCGCGCGGGCAGGCTCTCTAGGGAACAGTCCCAGGGGAGCCCTGTCTTTGAGTCATTCCAGCCCCGGAACCAGATGAGTGAGGAAACTAAGCTAAACGGCTCCAACCTCCTGCCACTAGAATCGGACCAGCAGAGGCCCCAGCAGCACGGAGCAGAGACCAGTCAGCCTTGCCGTGTCCTCTCTCAATTTCTGACACACAGAATCCTTAAAACACAATAAACTGGTGGTTGTTTTAATCCACTGAGTTTGGGGTGATTTTTTCTCCAAAGCAAAAGAAAATTTCACAGCATGCCTATGTGTGTGTTTGTGACACACACTCCTACTGACACAGAAGAAAAAAAATATCAGGTTTACTCACCAGATGTCATCTTAGAGGCAGGATTATGGGCTTTTTCTTTTTTATGTCTTTGTACACTTCTCAAATTTTCTGTGATGTCTACCTACTGCTTATGGGCATTTTCAAGTATAAACAAGAGTAGCAGCAATAAAATAACAAATCCCCACAGACTTCTCACCCAGCTTCAACAACAAGCAAACGTTCTCACCATTCTTTGTAATATCACTTCTTAAACAGAAGGAAACACATAATCCATTAATTTTAATCTTTTCTTAAAATAAAAGGCACTGATGTGTTCCTGGATATCTGATCTCCAGGAGGTAGTGAAGGACAAGGAAGCCTGCTGTGCTGCAGCCTATGGGGTCACAAAGAGCTGGACATGGCTGAACGACTGAACCAGAAAACTACCATTCTGTGGCTCCATCAGTAGGAATCGTACCACTGACGGAACAACGCCCGTGCCTCACGATGCAGAAGCTTGGGGCGGGGGGGCACACACCTGCGTGGCGGTTTTGGGGTAGGGCTGGCTGCAGGGAACCCCCTGTCATCCAGTGGCTAGGGCTTTCGCCACTGGGGCGCACGGGTTCCATCTCTGGTTGGGGAACTAAAACCCCCATGCCTCGGCCAAAAACAGTGACAACAAATAAAACCAAAAAACAAGACTGCAAACTCTCTGACCTTCCTTTCCTTGAGTCTGGGTGGACAGTGAGCACTTTGACCACTGGTGAAAGTGACGCTAAGTGACCTCTAAGGCTAGGTCATAAAGGGCCACACAGCTCCTGTCCTGTGTGTGGGAACACCCCGGGAGCCCTGAGCTGCAACACCGGAAGTCTGCTACCCAGGGGCCGCCATGCTGAAAGGACACCCGAGCCTCTGGGGAGGGCCGCGCGCGGGCAGGCTCTCTAGGGAACAGTCCCAGGGGAGCCCTGTCTTTGAGTCATTCCAGCCCCGGAACCAGATGAGTGAGGAAACTAAGCTAAACGGCTCCAACCTCCTGCCACTAGAATCGGACCAGCAGAGGCCCCAGCAGCACGGAGCAGAGACCAGTCAGCCTTGCCGTGTCCTCTCTCAATTTCTGACACACAGAATCCTTAAAACACAATAAACTGGTGGTTGTTTTAATCCACTGAGTTTGGGGTGATTTTTTCTCCAAAGCAAAAGAAAATTTCACAGCATGCCTATGTGTGTGTTTGTGACACACACTCCTACTGACACAGAAGAAAAAAAATATCAGGTTTACTCACCAGATGTCATCTTAGAGGCAGGATTATGGGTTTTTCTTTTTTATGTCTTTGTACACTTCTCAAATTTTCTGTGATGTCTACCTACTGCTTATGGGCATTTTCAAGTATAAACAAGAGTAGCAGCAATAAAATAACAAATCCCCACAGACTTCTCACCCAGCTTCAACAACAAGCAAACGTTCTCACCATTCTTTGTAATATCACTTCTTAAACAGAAGGAAACACATAATCCATTAATTTTAATCTTTTCTTAAAATAAAAGGCACTGATGTGTTCCTGGATATCTGAACCAAGCAATACTACTCAGAATGTTAGCTACAGGTTTTTTTTAAACACAACAGCTGAGCAGGGCTCTGACTATTTTTCAAACCGTCCACTGGGTGGGCTGTGCTGGAGGCCTGTAGAGATAAGGACTTGACTCTTGACCTTCTTCCAGTGCTGGGCCCCAGGGTCGAGCGGATCCCTTTTTTTCAGGGAGAAATTCAATGAGACCCTTTGCTTCTTTTCCACCTTGAATAAACATAACCTTTCAACTTGGGGACTCATGTTCTTCTAAAAGGGCTCTTTCTTCATATGCTGTTGTGCTTGCGTTAAATAACCTTGAGGGACCAGGTGGCAATGTCCCTTCCAAAACAGCCACATAATCCAAAGGGATGTCAAAGGATGCACCAGTTCTAAGCCTTTTCCAGGTGTGGCAGGCACGGCTGGCCCACACGACCCATGCCCGGCCAGCCCCAAGCATCGAGCGCTGGGGGCCTTCGGGTGAAGTCTGAAGCAGTCACCAGCAGCTCGTTCGTTCGCCCGTGCCCCTCGGGCGTCCAAACACAGCCAAGGCCTGCCCTCGGCCAACAGCTCAGGAGATGAATGGGGCAGGGCAGGCTCTGTGCTCAAGGAGCCTAGAGCCTGGTGGGGTGGACAGGGTGGGGGGCAGCCAATGCCAGGTGATGAGAAGGCCGCCTGTGGGGCGGGGGCAGGGGTCAGGGCTGACACCTGAGCTGAAAGGGCAGTGGGTAGACTGGGAAACAGGAGCAGGCAGAGAACACCCAGGAAGGCTGGCAGCTGGACTGTGCAGAGCTGTGAAGGGCAGAGCGGACACGGGAACAGGGAGAAGAGCAGACAGGACCAGCTCCCAAGGGATTTAGCATGATGTCCAAACCAAGCAACCAGCCAAACTCCTTAGATCCACGTGTCAGACTCGAGCAGCAGATAGACGAGGAGGTGGAGAGGGCAGCAGCGAAACGGCCATGAGGAGCCGGGCTCGTGTCCCCGCCCGTTCTCACCGGGGGAGGCCAAGCGGAGAGCTGAGCAGCCCATGTCCTACTGGGAGGCCCTGCAGACACCACCGACTGAGCACATGCTCCCCGAGCCTGCGGAGGCCTGGAGACCCACCCTTCTCAGTTCAGCGACCAGCCCCCGTTAGAGCCCCCAGGGGCTGAACTGCAAGCCCTGTGAGAGCAGGAACCTCCGTGCTTGTATCATGGCTGCACTCTCAGGGCCTGGCCTGGCCTCAGGCACAGCGGCTATTCAGTGAGTCTTTCTCCACCTGCCTCCTCCCACCACTGCGGGCACCTGTGTCTCACGTGGTTCAGCTCTGGGATATGGGACTCAGGCTCTCCACCTTTCCTGGCATCTCCCGAAGGCCCCACGGGATGAAGGGCTGGCTGAGGACAGTCAAGATGTGAACAGAATGGCTTGTACGCCCATCGCCTTCAGACAGCAGCTGTGCTGTCCAAGCACATGGAGGCAGGGATGGGAGTCATGCAGACTGACACCCCTGGAGGGCCCTGGGGCAGAACCTCGAGCTCTTCCCAGGGCCCTTGCCTCCAAACCAGAACACCAGGCCTCCTGACACAGGCCTTCCCCAAAAATCTCTCCAACGCCAGCTGACCCAAGCACGGGAGCCAGCAGAGCCCGCTGGGCGGAGGAGCTCCGTACCTGCTGGGACCGCCTCTTCTGGGTGGACTGTGACCACAGCTGGAAACACTTGTGAAGCAACGTTATTCTGAAACGAAACAGGCCACCAAGGGAATCGCCTCCCACGTCCAGGAGTCTAAGCTTTTGTCTCACTTTAAGGAGGCGACTCTGGGCACAGGCACTTCTTGAGCAGTGCAGGGGCCCTCAGGGGCTTCATTCTAGGAGGGAAGGAAATAATCTGATTTCTGACACGAAATCCACCAACCCCTGATTTTGGACTGTGGTCCGACTCCCAAACTTTAACAGCTTTCTTGTAAACCTAACTGGACCACCAAGGACAGTGGACTTGGAATTAGGTAATATGTATGAAATCCCCCCAATATGCTGAACTTTCTGGTTTTATGGCCAAACTCTGGAGTCTTTTAGGACCATGCTGGTCTGTGACATGCCTTCATAGTAATACCGAGATTGAGAACCACACTCAGCTTTGTAGAACAGGACTTATAGTAGTGATATACCCTGGCAGCTCCAATCTGAGTCGGCTAAATACTGGGATTCTCAATGACTCATTAAAAAGTGCTCCAAAATTGGACCCATAGCTATGCAAATTAAGTTATACTCTTGGGGGAGAGTTTATTGAACATGTCTTGCAGCAAGAAAGTGAATAAAAAGTAGTGAAAAAATATTTTAGAAAAGGGGATTTCCTGGCAATCCAGTGGTTAGGGGCCCACATTGTCACTGCTGAGGACCCTGGTTCAATCCCTGGTGGGGGAATTAAAAATTCCACAAGCCAGGAGGGGTGGTCAAAAACAGATAAAAAGTGACCAGCGGTTCCCTCTGAAGAATAAGACTAAGCCACTGAAGGAAGGAGTCCAGGCATCTTTATTTTTCCCTTTCTACTTCTTTTCTATACATTCTGAGTTTTCCCCGTGGACAGGTGGTGTTTTTATTTACTTACTTTAACTGAATGTTAACTGAGGACATGCTTCACAATCTCCAGCACCAAGCCACAAACACCCACCTGCCTGGGATGTCTCTGTAACACTACTGATGCCTGAATTCCAAGACAGAACGTCACTGATGCCTGAGACCCGAGGCACCGGTGGCCGGGCACCAGCACAAGCGCTCCTCATCCCACCTCCTGCCTCGTCAGCCCAACCGAAGAGGCAGGCGCAGGAACCATGGGCCCTGGCAGGGCCTTTCCGAATCTGCACAGTAACGTGGGGAAGGGCGAGTGATGACTCCTAGAGACCAGCAAGCAAGTCACAGCGGGCCCTGGGGAGCCTGCAGGCCACACCCCTACCTGCTGTGGTCCCAGGCAGCACGCAGGAAGGGCAGCTGCTCTCTTTCCTCCCTCTGCTCGAGCCGCGACTGCCAGAGGTTCCAGACCCTGTGCAGCAGCTGAAGTGAAACGAGGAAACGGAAGTTCATTAACACGAAACGATCTCTCCAGACCCTGCTGCTGCTAAGTCACTTCAGTCGTGTCTGACTCTGTGCAACCCCAGAGATGACAGCCCACCAGGCCCCCCCGTCCCTGGGATTCTCCAGGCAAGAACACTGGAGTGGGTTGCCATTTCCTTCTCCAGTGCATGAAAGTGGAAAGTGAAAGTGAAGTCGCTCAGTCGTGTGCGACTCTTGGCGACCCCATGGACTGCAGCCCACCAGGCCCCACAGCCCCTGGGATCCTCCAGGCAAGAGCACTGGAGTGGGTTGCCATGACCTTCTCTGCTCTCCTGACCCATTAGGCAGCAAATCGGTAACTCCAGAAGGCACAGGAATTACCTCAATTTGGAACACCCGATATGTAACAGACTTGAAAAATAATTACTATCAAACTACATGGAACTATTCTGGGCCAACATAAAAAACAAACAGCTGGATCTATCAGGTCTATGGAAATCAAAATGAAGAAGCTGTTCCTGATTGAGGCCTCATGGAGGCCAGCACCATTTTAGAAATTAAAACTGATCTTATCACATATTACTGCTTATGAATCTTTTGTGACCACATGGACTGCAGCCCACCATGCTCCTCTGTCCATGGGATTTCCTAGGGAAGAATACTGGAGCGGGTTGCCATTTCTTACTCCAGGAGATCTTCCCAAGGCAGGGATTGAACCTGGATCTCTTGCATCTTCTGCATTAGCAGGTAGATTCTTTACCCTGGTGAAGGAAGCTCACTGTCTACAAAGTAGTCTTACCAAAAAACATTTAACTTTAATCTAGTCAAGCCCTTAGATCTAATTTCCAGTTCATAAGAGCTACATAGGAAAAAGGGAAATCAAATGACATCAAAAGTAAACAGAAAAACGAAGAATAGGGAGACTGTACAAAGAAACTGGTCTTCCTTTTCAAAAAGTCAATGTCATTAAAAATACATACATACGTTATGCTAAGTGAAATGAGCCAGTCACCAAAGGGCAAAGTTCTATAAATATGAGGTACCTGGAACAGTCAAAGTCACAGAGACAAGAAGGAAAGCAGTGGTTGCCAGGGGCTGGGGGAGGTGGAGGAGCCTGGGATTTACTGTTTTGGTTCCGCAAGATGAAAGGATTCTGGAGATGGATGATAGCTGCACAGTGATGTTAATGTCCTTAATGCCACTGAACTGTACACTTAACGGTTAAGATGATAAATTTTGTGTTTTACCACAATTAAAAAAAAACATGTTAAACAAAAGAAATGAGGGGGTTGGGAGCTTATTGATTTACTCGAGTCTTAAGAGACATAACCCAATGTAGTAAGTCAATTTTTAATTGAATCTGGCTTGTAAAAAACAACTATAAACACATTTGGGTCAAGGGCAACTGAATTTGAGTATGTGCTTGGTATTGGTTAATACTGGGCTTCTCAGGTGGCGCTAGTGGTAAAGAATTCTCCCGATGCAAGAGATACAGGTTCAATCCCTGGATTGGGAAGATCCCCTGGAGTAAGAAATGGCAACCCATTCCAGTATTCTTGCCTGGAAAATCCCATGGACAGAGGAGCCTGGCAGGCTACAGTCCAAGGGGTTGCAAAGAGTTGGACACGACTGAGTGAGCACACACTGGTTAATATTAGAGCATTACTATTCGTTTCGTTAGGGATGATAATGATATTGTGGTTATAGAGCAAAATGTTCTCATTTGGGGGCAATGCATACTGAAATGTTTAGATGCAAAGTGTCATAACATCTGTAATTTACTTTGAAATGAATCAGGAAAAAAATGCAATTATTAACAATCGTTGAACTTAAATGATAAACTGAGGTTTATTACACTACTTTTTATATTTTTTCTGTACATTTGAACACTTTCACAATTAGAAAACTCCCTTCTAGGCCCAGAAACACAACTGACAAATGAAGGCAGAATGTTGGGAACCCTTGGGAAAATTAGCCGCTGAGGACGACACCCAGGGTGCTAGCAGCACCAGAACCCCTGGAGTGCAGGACTTAGGAGCCCATTCCCCGGCCAGGCCGAGTCCACAGTGCCTGGCCTCCGATCCAACCAGGCCGAGTCCACAGTGCCTGGCCTCCGATCCAACCAGGCCGAGTCCACAGTGCCTGGCCTCCGATCCAACCAGGCCGAGTCCACAGTGCCTGGCCTCCGATCCAACCAGGCCGAGTCCACAGTGCCTGGCCTCCGATCCAACCAGGCCGAGTCCACAGTGCCTGGCCTCCGATCCAACCAGGCCGAGTCCACAGTGCCTGGCCTCCGATCCAACCAGGCCGAGTCCACAGTGCCTGGCCTCCGATCCAACCAGGCCGAGTCCACAGTGCCTGGCCTCCGATCCAACCAGGCCGAGTCCACAGTGCCTGGCCTCCGATCCAACCAGGCCGAGTCCACAGTGCCTGGCCTCCGATCCAACCAGGCCGAGTCCACAGTGCCTGGCCTCCGATCCAACCAGGCCGAGTCCACAGTGCCTGGCCTCCGATCCAACCAGGCCGAGTCCACAGTGCCTGGCCTCCGATCCAACCAGGCCGAGTCCACAGTGCCTGGCCTCCGATCCAACCAGGCCGAGTCCACAGTGCCTGGCCTCCGATCCAACCAGGCCGAGTCCACAGTGCCTGGCCTCCGATCCAACCAGGCCGAGTCCACAGTGCCTGGCCTCCGATCCAACCAGGCCGAGTCCACAGTGCCTGGCCTCCGATCCAACCAGGCCGAGTCCACAGTGCCTGGCCTCCGATCCAACCAGGCCGAGTCCACAGTGCCTGGCCTCCGATCCAACCAGGCCGAGTCCACAGTGCCTGGCCTCCGATCCAACCAGGCCGAGTCCACAGTGCCTGGCCTCCGATCCAACCAGGCCGAGTCCACAGTGCCTGGCCTCTTGGGCTTCTCAGGTGGCGCTAGTGGTAAAGAATTCTCCCGATGCAAGAGATACAGGTTCAATCCCTGGATTGGGAAGATCCCCTGGAGTAAGAAATGGCAACCCATTCCAGTATTCTTGCCTGGAAAATCCCATGGACAGAGGAGCCTGGCAGGCTACAGTCCAAGGGGTTGCAAAGAGTTGGACACGACTGAGTGAGCACACACTGGTTAATATTAGAGCATTACTATTCGTTTCGTTAGGGATGATAATGATATTGTGGTTATAGAGCAAAATGTTCTCATTTGGGGGCAATGCATACTGAAATGTTTAGATGCAAAGTGTCATAACATCTGTAATTTACTTTGAAATGAATCAGGAAAAAAATGCAATTATTAACAATCGTTGAACTTAAATGATAAACTGAGGTTTATTACACTACTTTTTATATTTTTTCTGTACATTTGAACACTTTCACAATTAGAAAACTCCCTTCTAGGCCCAGAAACACAACTGACAAATGAAGGCAGAATGTTGGGAACCCTTGGGAAAATTAGCCGCTGAGGACGACACCCAGGGTGCTAGCAGCACCAGAACCCCTGGAGTGCAGGACTTAGGAGCCCATTCCCCGGCCAGGCCGAGTCCACAGTGCCTGGCCTCCGATCCAACCAGGCCGAGTCCACAGTGCCTGGCCTCCGATCCAACCAGGCCGAGTCCACAGTGCCTGGCCTCCGATCCAACCAGGCCGAGTCCACAGTGCCTGGCCTCCGATCCAACCAGGCCGAGTCCACAGTGCCTGGCCTCCGATCCAACCAGGCCGAGTCCACAGTGCCTGGCCTCCGATCCAACCAGGCCGAGTCCACAGTGCCTGGCCTCCGATCCAACCAGGCCGAGTCCACAGTGCCTGGCCTCCGATCCAACCAGGCCGAGTCCACAGTGCCTGGCCTCCGATCCAACCAGGCCGAGTCCACAGTGCCTGGCCTCCGATCCAACCAGGCCGAGTCCACAGTGCCTGGCCTCCGATCCAACCAGGCCGAGTCCACAGTGCCTGGCCTCCGATCCAACCAGGCCGAGTCCACAGTGCCTGGCCTCCGATCCAACCAGGCCGAGTCCACAGTGCCTGGCCTCTGATTCAACTACCAATTTTTTTTTTTTAAGCAAACAGGTAAAAAAATGGCATCACATAAGAGGAAAACAAGAGTTTCTCTATCCTGTGGTATGGATCACTGAAGAATATGGACCTGAAGGTTCTGGAGTCTCAAGATCTGAACAAGCCTCTAAGCGCAAAGGTTAAACAGAGAAAGAAGGGCCGTGGGAAGTGCTTTGGTGCAGAAGGGGGCCTCACCGTGACGTCACGCTGCTGGTGAGCAAGATTCCTTCTCACCCGCTGGAGACGGGCGTGGGCCACGTTGTCTTTCAGAGCTTCAAAGCAAGAACGCTGTGAGAAGAACAGACGTGCATGTCAGCAGTGTGCCTGTGACAGCAAGCTCGACGCCAGGGAAGGTGGTGAAAAGCTCAGCCACGGCTGTTCACAGACGATCCCGGGTCCCAAAGTGTTTCTCTGCTTTGAGGTTCAACTGGGAGTCTGATACAAGCCAGCCCACACAGTAGGCACTTAATAAACACTCTCTGTTGCCCAAAGGTATTGCACACACAAGAACGAATCACCCTCACCTCTGACCAGGAGAAGTCCCTGTGACTCACACAGAAACACCAGACAAAGGTCAAAATATAACCACTGCCTCTCAGAAAAGAGACAGACTTTCAGCTCATGGTGGGCTTACTTTTTTTTTTTTTTTTACCATGTGGGGTCAACATGTACACTTGGTTCAGTTGCTAAGTCATGGTCGACTCTTTGTGACCCCACGACTGCAGCACACCAGGCTTCCCTGTCCTTCATATCTCCTGCAGTTTGCTAAACTCATGTCCACTGAGTCACTGACGCCATCCAACCATCTCATCCTCTGTCGTCCCCTTCTCCTCCTGCCTTCAATCTTTCCCAGCATCAGGGTCTTTTCCAATGAGTCAGTTCTTCGCATCATGTGGCTAAAGTATTCAAGCTTCAGCATTAGTCCTTCTAATGAATACTGAGGGTTGATTTCCTTTAGGATAGACTGGTTTGATCTCCCTGCACTCCAAGGAACTCTCCAGAGTCTTCTCCAGCACCAGTTTGAAAGCATCATTTCTTCGGCGCTCAGCCTTCTTTATGGTCCAACTGTCATATCTGTACATGACTACTGGAAATATCATGGGTTTGACTAGATGGTCCTTGGCTGGCAAGTTGACGTCTCTGTTTTTTAATATGCTATCTTGGATTGTCAGCTTTTAATAGTTATCTCTTTTCTTTAATATGTTATCTCAGTTAAAGATCTGTTTTGAGGAGTGAGTGACTTAATTTCATGGCAGCACACTAGCCACAGCAGTTTTGGAGCTCCCCCAAATAAAGTGCCACTGTTTCCTCATCTATCTGCCATGAACTGATGGGATCAGATGCCGTGATATTCGTTTTTTGAATGCTGAATTTAAGCCAGCTTGTTCACCCTCTTTTTTCACCTTCATCAAAAGGCTCCTTAGTTACCCTTTGCTTCCTGCCATTGGGGTGGTGTCACCTACGTATCTGCAGTTGTGGGCACTCCTCTCGGCAATCTTGTCTATTTACACAACTGCAAATGCAGTTTTGCAGAGTCGAACAGAAGGAAAAGTAACCTTTGGTGACTGAGGTGGGGGGACAGGGGCAAGACATGCTGGCCTGGCTCCAGCCCCGCCCAGAACGCCTCATGGGCGACCATGCAGAGCCCACGCTCCACAGGCTGGCTTCAGGTTCTGAGACAGAGACGCGGCACCTGGGGGTTCACAGAGTGCTCTGTGGGCCCCTAGAGGCTCCTGGCAGCGTCTGGAGGCCACCTCGTGTGGTGAGGGTAAGGGAGAGCAGCCAGCAAAATGGACACTATTCCCAGACCTGGCTTCGTCCACAGCACCTCAAGTTGGACTGATTTTCAAGACTAGGCCTCCACCATTAAAAGGGGCCTGAAGTGTTGATATCGCAGGACTAGATCGCTTCCAAGGCTCCTCTGCAGCTCCCAGCACTTCTGATCCCACACCATCGACGTCTCTGATCCGAAATTACAATCAGGGCATGACAATGAAGGGGGCTTCCATGACGAATGGCAACCACACAACCAGATGCACTTAAAGAGCACCTTGGGGGTTGGGCCCTCAAGGAGGGATGCCCGAGCACGGCGGAGGCGCCCTTACCAGCAGGCCGCGCCTGTGGTGCTCTCCCGCCGCCTCCCACCGCTCAGCTTCTTCTGTGCACAGCAGCGTGTCTGCCCCAGTCAAGGCTTCTCATCTCCACACGGCCCCGCCCCAGCCCGGTGCAACTCCAGAGACCCATCCCAAGGGTCCCAGCTGCAGGTGACAGTGGGCGAGCCAGGAGGGCTGGCGTCCACCTCGCCTCGCCTGACGACCCAGGTAAGAGAGGATTGAGGGGAACCATCATGCGAGCTATTTATCTGCCTTTCTCCCCTCTGATGCCTGCTCCATGAGGGGCAAAAATAGTTGAGATAAACTGCTACCAGTCGGAGTAAACATTTCAAAATCTCAGGAGAACCCGAGACTCCGGCACTCTCTGTTTTGGCAGCACAATCCGGTCAGATGTCTGAGCTGAAACCCTTGAAGTTATTTTCAACCCTTTTCTCCTCCTGCCCCGCCATCTCTCAGCTGCCAAGCCCATCTGCTCCCCTCCTTGTCTCTGCGCTGTCCCCACCCCCAGCACTGGGCCACACACCAGACGGGGTCCCCTGTGCCAGCTTCACTCCCACCATCGAGCCTTGTCCTTTTGAAAGTACAGGTCTGCTGCATCACTTCTCAAAAACCTGCAGGGGATCCTCAGTGTCCCGGGATGAAGCTCAGATTTCTGACCACCCACACAAGGGCCCCATGAGCCGTCGCCAGCCTGTATCTGCCTGCCCATAACTCCCCACAACACGGTGCAGGCCCTTGTCACCACCCCTGGTGCTCTTCCTCATCCACGCCTATGTAAATGCCACTCCTGACACTAACCTGCAGGGGATCCTCAGTGTCCCGGGATGAAGCCCAGATTTCTGACCACCCACACAAGGGCCCCATGAGCCGTCGCCAGCCTGTATCTGCCTGCCCATAACTCCCCACAACACGGTGCAGGCCCTTGTCACCACCCCTGGTGCTCTTCCTCATCCACGCCTATGTAAATGCCACTCCTGACACCTGAACCGCCTCTCCTGATTCCCCTGTCAGGTGAACGTGTCAGCCCGCAAGGCTTAAATTCAGCTCAAACATCAATTACCTCCTCGGCTAGGTCTCCACAGCAGCTCTAGCAGGACTTAATACAAACCTTTATGATAGCACTTCTCATGCCACACTTACACAGACTGGTTTTCATGTCTATTTTCCCCAGTTGACAACGAGCTACTGTTAAAGTCTCTAGGTTTCCCTGTATTCCAGAACTTGGGCAGGAGTTTAAAACAAGAGTTCAGTGAACAAACGAAAACGTGAGTGAATACCCAGGGCAGTCCAAACCCCAAACCTGGGCACAGACTGTGGCAGGGGGAGGGGTTAAGAAAGTGCACTGCAGTCAGAAGCCTGGCTTTGCCAATGAGATTAAAAATCACTCAGCATCCCCGACTCCGCTTCCTCATCTGTGAGATGGAGATGGTGACACCCCCTCCACAGGGTTGCTATGAGGGCTAAGGAGATAATCACAACGTCTGCACAGAGCAAAGGCTCAAGGAACGGAAGCTGGGATCATAGCAAGGCCGCAAGGACAGAAGGCTTCCTGAAACAGAAGTGAAATGAAGCAAATTTCTGAAGCAGAAATGGCATGGCTATTTCCACCATCTAATCGGCAGGAAGAAAAGGATGAAATGATAACAAAATCAGGGCAGTGGGAAAGCTTCTGAGGGGAGGAAAGGGGACAGTCAGGGAGGAGCGGACTGGGGTGTGTGCGATGTTCTACTGAGCGTGCTCACTTCACAATGATTCTTTAAACTACAAATGCTTGTTACACGCACTCTTTTGTATGAGAATTCCCAGAATGGAACAAAAATTTTTTAAAAACAGCCGACCAGAGATCAGGACTGCCCGAAACTGCTGGGTAGCCATTTCCCGCGTGTCTCCTGACTGTCCTACAGGCTGCCGGCTCTCTCTGGGCCGGAGGACAGGCCTGCAGAATGCAAAGGATACAGTGTTTCCAGTGCGTCAAGGCCCTCCGCAGCAGCGTCCTCCTGGCCAGGCCCTCCACCCGCGCGTGGTGGGCGTGCAGGCTCTCTCTCTGCGCCCAGGTGCGCCGCCAGGCACAGAAGCGCGTCTGGAGCAGGGTGGTGCGCTGGATTCGCTCGGCCATCTCTGCAACAGAGAGAGGAGCTTCAGTGCTGCCCCGTCAAGGCTGGGCCACGAGCTGGAGGCATCTCTAGGATGGGCTGAAACCCACCCACCACTGGCACACAGCTGCGATTCAAGGCTGCTGCTCCACAGAGAACGTTGGGAAAAAAGGGTTTTGAACAGGGCAGGGTTACTATGGATTCCTTAGCTACAGTTCTGCTCTCCAAGGTAAGAGAAAAGGATTCTGTCAAAGGACTGAAGCTCCTGGTCAGTGACCAAGGAGCAGGAACAGAGACGGATGTTTCTAAAGAAAACCCCATTTGACTCCTGCCTCTATACCAGCGTTTCAGGACTCCAGGGAACGAGTCAGTGACACATGACTCGGTCGACATGCTGGCAGAGGCTTCTGTGAGCCGTCAACCAGGCTGATACAGGCCGCCAGCTCCATCTCCTTTTAAGACTAATTAGCTAATGGCCTGATGAGCTTAAGGCCAGAGAGGAGAAGGGCATTGGTCCTGGGATGAGAATGCCTTAGGTGAGGCATGCATTAGTCTGCAACTCATCGCTAAATAGCTTCATGCCTTCACTGAACTTCCAGGCTTGGGCATCCAGATAGTGGGGTCCCTCTTCACTATTTTCAAGTGGGCACATCAGCTCTCCCAGGAGACTGCTGGCAGGCCAGGAACCCTGCAGGGAGGCCTGGGGAAAGCAGGGGGGCCCAACCCTGCAGCCAGGACTTCCGTGTGGGCTCGAGAAACTGAAGGACGGAAAGTACTGGCCTTCACGACCAGTTTACCGTCCCTTTCCCACCACTGTGGGAAAACTAAACCATCAGGATAGTGCTCAGAACACTCACCGTCATAAATCATGCATCTGCATAACGAGGCACAATCAATCCAAATATCTGTTTCCTCTCTCTTTCTTTGGCCACACCACACAGCTTATGGGAGTTTAGTTCCCCAAGCAGGGATTAAGCCCTCGCCCTCAGCAGTGACAGCATGGAGTCCTAACACTGGACGGCCACGGATTCCCCCAAATATCTATTAATAGAAGAATGACAAGTAGATTAAGGTAAGCCCCCCTGTAAAACACGGTCATTAAAAAAAAAAAAAAATTATGGGATTTCCTTGGTGGGCCAATGGTTATGACTTCGTCTTCTGGACAGCTAGGAAGTCTGGGGTGGATATGTACACACTGCTGCATTTTAAATGGATAATCAGCAAGGACCTACTGTATAACACAAGGAACTCTGCTCAATGTTACCTGGCAGCCTGGATGGGAGGCGAGTTTGGGCGAGAATGGATACATTCCCATCTGAAACTATCGTAATGTTGTTCATTAGGCTATACCCCATAACAAAATAAAAAGCTAAAAAACAGACTTCACCTTTCCAATTCAGGGGATGCAGGTTCAATCCCTACTCGGGGAGCTAAGATCTCACATGCCTTGTGGCCAGAAAACCAAAACATAAAACAGAAGCAATACCGTAACAAATTCAACCACTTAAATGGTCCACACACATACAAAAAATTCTTATAAAAAATAACAAAGACACAGGAAAGCATCAATTAGTTGCATGGAAAAAAGCAAGATACAAAACTGTACGTATCATACTAATCATAATAATCACAGTACTTATAGCATAATTACAATCCTACTGAATTAAATACATTGAATAGGAGCCCCTTCTGGAGAATGCCAGTCCCTTGAGGAGAAGAGGACACAAACCACCACTGTAAAAACAAGTCAGACACAACAAATACTGTACGAAGTCACCTATGCGTGGGATCTAAAAATACAACAGGCTAGCGAATCAAGAAAAAAAAGCAGCTGACTCGGCTGTATGGAGAACAGACTATGGTTGCCAGCGGGGAGGGGGCTTGTTATGGGATGATACGAAATTATGTGTGTGCAACTTCTGAAAACTGTAAAGCTCTATAGAATGTAAAGAATCTTTCATTCAATAAAAAACAATAATAAAGTAAAAAAAAAGTTGAATAAAATATTGAAAAAAAAACACAGAAGGAAATCAACGTGAATCAAGGACGCTTTCTTGTCCTCCTCGATCTCTTCTTTCAAAATCTGGGGTGTAACTGTTACTACA
>SJYC01104601.1:0-57126 GCA_006408675.1 Madoqua kirkii
GGCAGTGGGCATGGCGACCCTCCCTCTGCCCCTGGCGCCCAGGACTCACGGTTCCGCAGCCTCTTCTCTCTGCGCAGCTGCAGGTACTCAAGCCAGGCCCTGAGGGCTCTCCACTGCTGCCGGCGCTGAAGGTGTTTCACCGCAGAGACCACCTTCCTTCTCTCCCTCTGGACAAAGAGGAGCTGCCCCTGCCACTTTGACCAAGCCTGAAAACCAGAGAAAAGACAACCTTTCAGGGAGGCAGGAAACCAGAGGTGGACTACAGGTGAGGGAAGAGAGAAACCCACACACTGGAAAGGGTGAAGTCAGAAAACAAGGAAGTGGCGATCCAAAGCAGGATCGTAAGTGATGGGGATGTGGGGTGAGAGGACCTTTGAGAAGGACCTTCCCGGAGGTCCGGTGGTAAAGAATCCGCCTGCCAATGCGGGAGACCCAGCTCGATCCCTGGCTGGGGAAGATTCCACTAAGATTCCTCAGGGCAACCAAGGCCACAAATGCTGAGCCTGTGTGCTCTGGAGCCCAGGAGCCACAGGGGCTGAAGGCTGCCTGCTGCAACTCCAGAGGCCCAGAGGCCCTAGAGCCCCGGCTCTGCAACAAGAGAAGCCACCAGCCGAGGAGTCCATGCACGACAGCCGGGAGTGGGCCCTGCTCAGCGCAACGAGAGAAAGCCCTTCTTCCCTGGATGAAGAGGGGAAAAAGAAGAGGAATGATGAACTGGGACAATCCAACGGGTGGTAAAATTAATTCAGATCTGGGACAGGTGAGGCTCTGTCTTTTCTTCCAAAGGGGGAGGAAGCCTACGGTGCAGGCCCTTTCTCAGCACGTGAGTCCCGAGGACACGAACCTACAGAAACCGAGAGTCTGCGGACAGATTCCCTTAAGATTATCCATCAACAGGCACCCTTGGGAAGGTCTTCACGCACACCCAGCAATATACCTGCCTTACTCTGAAGCTGTCATAGATGACTTGATACCTTCTTTTATACCTTCATACCTCTGTAAACCTGTGACATCCCTTCTCCCTTCCTTCCTCTCATCTGAATACCATTTTTTCTATTTCGCCAAGAAAATAAAAGCAATCAAAAGACAATTTTCTCAAGCTCCTACACACCCCTCAGGGATTCTTCCTTCTCTCCACACTCCCAACAAAGGTCATCCCCACCCTGCCCATCTCTCACCTTCTCAAGTTTATCACTCTGGCAATTACCCCCATTCCCTTCCTGCATCATCAGCTTTCACTCTCTGCTAGATTTTTAAAATCGGCATTCAAACGTGCTGTTATTTCTCCCTTTGGGGATGTGACAACCAAAAGCAATGGGTGACCTTTGACTGGGCCCGGGATCTGATACAGCGACAATATGCAGCCGCAATACAAACTGTAGTCTCGCTATTATCGTATCAACATTACTTCTTAGATGGATGTGGTTATATAAGAAAACATCCTTGTTTTAAGAGACATGAGCTGAAGTACTCAGGGTGGGGGCTTCCCCGATAGCTCGGTTGGTAAAGAATTCACCTGCAGTGGAAGAGGCCCTGGTTCTATTCCTGGGTCAGGAGGATCCTCTGGAGAAGGGATAGGCTACCCACTCCAGTATTCTGGCCTAGAGAATTCCATAAACTATGAGTCCATGGGGTCACACAGAGTTGGACACGACTGAGTGACTTTCACTTTCACTCAGGGTTAAACTTGATGTCAGCAACTTTAAAATGACTCAGAAAATACAAGAAATACACTGATACACTTGAGAAAGCAAATGTGGGAAGCTGCTTAGGATGGGTTAACCTGGTGGAGAGAAGCCAGCATCCAGCTTTTCTGTGATTTGGTACTTGTCAAAATTAAAAAGTTGAGGGCAAAAGCTGCAGTGGTGTGGCACTAGACTTCACTCTTGGTCCAGTAATTAAGAACCTGCCTGCCACTGCAGGGGACAAAGGTTTGATCCCTGCCTCAGGAAGCCACCAGGAGCCTCAGGGCAACTAAGCCTGTTCCCGCAGGCCTAGAGCTCATGCGCTGCAAGGAGAGCGAGCTCGGGGGCAGCAACAGAGACCTGCCCATAAACGAAGTTCTAAAAGATTATGGTCACACAAACACTTCCGGAAGAGAGTAGATAAGTGATCCTCAAACCAACCACCCAACACCCCTCTCTAGACCACTTGGCCACCCACCAACACCCAAGTGCTCTCCTTTCCTTGCCAAACTCTTCAGAAGGGCTGTCTACCTTCTCTCTTCTCTTCCCGCAATAAGCAGGGAGATCCTCTCCTCCTTGGGTTCACTGAAACTGCTCTTATCGAGGGCATCGATGAGCTCCACGTTGTTCAATCCAAAGGCCAAACCGCAGTCCTTGCCTGCCAGCAGCGCCTGACACAGCTCATCGTCTCCACCCGGCCTCCTTGCCCCTGCCTCGCCTCTCTTCCACCACCGATTCCAGCTCTTAACCGGGCAGGCTCAGGGCCACAGGCTACACCCACTCCCTTCTGCGCTTTCACGGTCTCGTGGCTCCAGATGAAACCTGTGTGCTGAGGATTCCCAAGTCTACCTCTCTGGTGTGGACTCAACACTCCACACATCCCCACCCAGCTCCTCCCCGACAGCCCCCATGATCACGTGAAAGGCCATCAGGCTGAAGTTACGGAGCTCAGGATGCAGCTCCTGCCATCCTGCCCCACAAACCTGCCTCTCCCTCCCCTCCCCTCCACTGTCTCAGGAAACAGCAGCTCCACTGGCCCAGTGACTCGGCCGAAGCACCTGGGAGTCCTCTCAGACTTCTTCTCTGAAGGTTCACACCGTATCTACCCAGTAGCAAACCCTGCTGGCAATTCCTTCAACACGTATCCAGACTCCAACACCATCTTGCTCTCATCTTGGTCCAGAATCTCGCCTGGAACTTGGTAATCGCTTCCTGACTGTCCTCCCTGCTTTCATTCGTGATTTTCCATGGTCTCCTCTTAGCACAGCAGCCAGCGGTCCTTTTTCATTAGTTATGACTGCTCTGTACATTAAATCTCTCCATTTTGCTACTTACTTTCAAATAACTATTTAAATAAATAAATAAATATTTTTTATCTGGCCGCGCCAAGTCTTGGCTGGGGCGCTCAGGATCTTCTATTAGTTTGGTGCAAAAGTGACTGGTTTTCCACTGCTGAACTCTGCCACTTGATATTGGAATACATTCTTACATGTGATTATGCTACACATCAATTTAATGTGCATTTCTTGCTTTATTTTTTCCCTAATGACCTATTGCTTGCTGTCTATATTTATTTTGGACTATGGAAACGCTGTTAGACAAAAAACAAATTCGAGCAGTTTCTTATTCAAGTTCAAAATGGGTAGCAATGCAGTGGAGACAAGTCGCGACATCAACAATGCACGTGGGTCAGAAGCTGCTAAGGAACGTACAGAGCAGTGGTGGTTCAAGAAGTTCTGCCAAGGAGACCAGAGCCCTGAAGATGAGGAGCACAGTGGCTGGCCACGGGAAGCTGACAACAGCCAGCTGAGACGATCAAGAGAAGGCAATGGCAGCCCACTCCAGTGCTCTTGCCTGGAGAATCCCAGGCACGGCGGAGCCTGGTGGGCTGTCATCTATGGGGTCGCCCAGAGTCGGACACGACTGAAGCACTTACAGCAGCAGTTGAGAGGATCATCAAAGCTGATCTCTTACAACTATACGAGCAGTTGGCAAAGAACTCAACATCAGCCATTCTAAATCCGTTATTTGGCATTTGAAGCAAACTGGAAAGGTGAAAAAGCTCAACTGAGTGGGTGCCTCATGAGCTGACCAAAAATAAAAAAATTCGTCATTTTGAAGTGCCGTCTTCTCTTATTCCACGCAACAACAACGAACCACTTCTCAATGGGATTGTGGCTCGCGACAAAAAATGGATTCTACATGACAACTGCTGATGGCCGGCTCAGTGGCGCGGCGGAGCAGCAGCTCCAGAGCACCTCCCAAGGCCAGAGCTGCATCGGAAACGGGCCGTGGCCACTGGTTGCGGGCCTGCTGCCCATCTGATCAGCAAAGCTTTCTGAATCCCAGTGAAACCATCACATCTGAGGAATTCGCTCAGCAACTCGAGATGCACCGAAGACTGCGAGGCCTGCAGCCAGCGCTGCTCAACAGAGAGGGCCCAGTTCCTCTCAGCAACACCACCTGCCTGCACGCCACACGACCAAGGCTCCAACAGCTGAACAAATCGGGTCCTCAGTTCTGCCTCATCCGCCAGATTCACCGGACCTCTTGCCAATCAACTACTTCTTCAAGCATCGCAACCTTGTGCAGGGAAAATGCCTCCATAACCAGGAGCACACAGAAAATGCTTTCCAAGAGTTCATCAAATCCCAAAGCATGGCTTTTTGCTGCTAAGTCGCTTCAGTCGTGTCCAACTCTGTGCGACCCCATAGACGACAGCCCACCAGGCTCCCCCGTCCCTGGGATTCTCCAGGCAAGAACACTGGAGTGGGCTGCCATTTCCTTCTCCAATGCATGAAAGTGAAAAGGGAAAGTGAGGTCACTGAGTCGTGTCCAACTCTCAGCAACCCCATGGACTGCAGCCCACCAGGCTCCTCCATCCATGGGATTTTCCAGGCAAGAGTACTGGAGTGGGGTGCCATTGCCTTCTCCAATGGCTTTTTATGCTATAGGAATAAACAAACTCATTTCTTGTTGGCAAAAATGTGTTGACTGTAATGGTTAATTAATAAAGATATATATGAGCCCAGGTATAATGATTTAAAATTCAGGATCCAAAACCACAATTACGGCTGCACCAACCTTAAAATCTTTATTGCAGCAAGCAGGATCTAGTTCCCTGACCAGGTATCAAGTCCCTGCATTGGGAGCTTGGAGTCTTAGCCACTGGACCACCAGTTCAGTTCAGTTCAGTCGCTCAGTCCTGTCTGACTCTTTGCAACCCCATGAATCACAGCACGTCAGGCCTCCCTGTTCATCACCATCTCCCGGAGTTCACTCAGACTCACGTCACTCGAGTCCATGATGCCATCCAGCCATCTCATCCTCTGTCATCCCCTTCTCCTCCTGCCCCCAATCCCTCCCAGCATCAAGGTCTTTTCCAATGAGTCAACTCTTCGCATGAGGTGGCCAAAGTACTGGAGTAGTTCATTTCAGTTGCTCAGTCGTGTCCGACTCTTTGCGACCCCATGAATTGCAGCACGCCAGGCCTCCCTGTTCATCACCATCTCCCGGAGTTCACTCAGACTCACGTCACTCGAGTCCATGATGCCATCCAGCCATCTCATCCTCTGTCATCCCCTTCTCCTCCTGCCCCCAATCCCTCCCAGCATCAAGGTCTTTTCCAATGAGTCAACTCTTCGCATGAGGTGGCCAAAGTACTGGAGCATCAGCTTTAGCATCATTCTTTCCAAAGAAATCCCAGGGCTGATCTCCTTCAGAATGGACTGGTTGCATCTCCTTGCAGTCCAAGGGACTCTCAGGAGTCTTCTCCAACACCACAGTTTAAAAGCATCAATTCTTTGGTGCTCAGCCTTCTTCACAGTCCAACTCCCACATCCATACATGACCACAGGAAAAACCATAGCCTTGACTAGATGGACCTTAGTCGGCAAAGTAATGTCTTTGCTTTTGAATATGCTATCTAGGTTGGTCATAACTTTTCTTCCAAGGAGTAAGTGTCTTTTAATTTCATGGCTGCAGTCACCATCTGCAGTGATTCTGGAGCCCAAAAAAGTTAAGTCTGACACTGTTTCCACTGTTTTCCCATCTATTTCCCATGAAGTGATGGGACTAGATGCCATGATCTTCGTTTTCTGAATGTTGAGCTTTAGGCCAGGTTTTCCGCTCTCCTCTTTCACTTTCATCAAGAGGCTTTTTAGCTCCTCTTCACTTTCTGCCATAAGGGTGGTGTCATCTGCATATCTGAGGGTATTGATATTTCTCCCAGCAATCTTGATTCCAGCTTGTATTTCTTCCAGTCCAGCGTTTCTCATGATGTACTCTGCACAGAAGTTAAATAAGCAGGGTGACAATATACAGCCTTGACAGACCACCAGGAAAGTACCTAAATCTCTCCATTTTTATGACAATTTCCCTCTCTGCCTTTTTTCTCTCTGTGCTACTAACCTGTTAAGGAGAAACCAGGTCATGTACCCTATAAACTGTTCCACGTCTTGGATGTGGCCAACTGACTCCTCCTGGTGTCTTTAAATTGTCCCTCCGATCCCTGTGTTTCCCACGACTGATACAGTAATATTCACATTAGGCTTGGCTGGAGTCGTGTTTAAATTTTAGTCCGGGACACGTTTCAAGTGCTGCAGATCCCTTCCCGTTATGTTACAGCGTGGAAGGCTGCCATAGCTTTAGCGACCGTTCAGTGCCAAGACTGTCCGGTGGCTTCAGATGGCATCAGCAAACCCCCCCCCCCCGTTATATTTCTCTATTATCTTTCCACTGGGTGACTACTGCCCAGATCCATTTTCTCACTGGGAGGAAAAACAGCAATTTTCTAATTCTAATACTCCTGCATTTATTAAGTGGAATTCTATTTTTTTTTTTTAAAAAGGCCTTATTCTCTCAACCATCTCATTTCTCAGAGGTTAGTCTATATAGGAAAGGCAGGATAAATGCTTGACTTTGGTCTTCATTAATTTCCAAAGAATAGAATTAAAGCTCTAACAACCCAAAATGGTGACCAATCAGCTCTTTTTCTGCTCTAGTGCATGCATGAAGTTTTATATACTCGTCTGCTTTCAACCCACTACGGCCACTATGCCTTTGACGCGCAAACGGCCCTGCCCGAGCCTGCAGGAGGCCTGCGGACACGCCCAGCAGGCTCTTTGTTCCCTCCCGTCACCGACTCCCAGGACTCAGGCTTCCGATGTCTAGTTCCTGCTCTATTCCCGGAGGCAGTCATTTCCCCAGAAATAGCTCAGCTCCTTTTGGTGGCAAATAAAAGGAAATACGAGACCACTGCTTAGGCACTGGGGATGTTAACTGCTGTGTTACTGCCACTGCCTCTAAGTCTTTTCAGTCAATAGTTAGAATTTCACTAATTCAGGTAAAAAAACACACCACCATGGGTCCATATCGATGCTGGTATTTCTAGTTTCAGATTACAGGGCTTTTGTTTCTTTGATTTTATACCTGTAACCTTTCCTTTCATACTGAAAATCTGCTTCTTAATGACTCCGCCAGGGTCATTTGCTTTCTGTTACAAACTAGCCTTAATAGTTCCGTGCAACAATCCAAACCTGCTACTAACAATAAGACCACTGACGGCAATTTAGAGCTCTTAGCTCTCCGTGTCCTCAGAATACTCCCAGCTAGGAATGAAGAGTCAAAGTGTCAGATTTTAAAGTAACTCTCTTCTCTTTGTAGTCACTGCTACAGACTTGATGTTTTGTTTTCGGTGTGCTCTAAAATCCTAGGGCTTGGCTCTTTTACTTCTTGATTTACTTTTCTTTTCTAATTATATAGAATACTTACATGGCTCCAAACTTAAAACTGTAACAAAGCAAATTCATTGACATTTTTTTCCTGTATGTTCCCTCCCTTCTCTCAGAGGTAACAACTCTTCCGTTTTTGGTTTATATTTTCATTATTTCTTCTTGAAATTATAAGAGAACACACTCTCTCTCTTCCCTTTCTTCCCCAAAAGGCAGCACTCAATGAACCAGAGGGAACCTGTTAAGAGAGAAGTGTGATCATCTCTCTTCTCTACACAGAGTCAGGAGCTTGCCCCACCCCTGGAAAAAGAGCCTGGAAAGCCTTTGCGGGCACAGCCTTACTCAGCCTGGCTTGTTACACCTAACCCTTCCTACTCTCCCTCTCACACTTATCAACATATCATGAGCTACATCAGGTTCACAGGTAGGGAGACTATCATAAACAACTTTCTCCAGTCTGGTGGGAAAAGTCAGTGTGTTGCGATAAAAATCCAAGTAGGCTTTGTCGTGGAACTTCATGAGTTGATGCTAAAATTAAAGAGTAAGGAAGAACTGCCATGGCAGTTCTGAAAAAGAACAAGAGCAAAGAAGGTCTCTTTCCGCATATGAAGACTTAAGAGCTACACAGCAAGATCAGTAGTGGTAATAAACAGTTAGCATTTACTGAGGATTCCATATTCCAAGCATCACTCTAACCGTATTACATGCCTCATCACACTTAATCCTCAACAGCCTGTGAGGTCGTACGGTTATTATCTGCATGCACGATCAGTCTTTCAGTAATAATGCCCAACTCTTTTCAACCCCATGGACTGCAGCCCGCCAGGCTCCTCTGTCCATGGGATTCTCCAGGCAAGGATACTGGAGTGGGTTGCCATTTCCTCTCCAGGGGGTCTTCCTGACCCAGGGGTTGAACCTATATCTCCTGCACTGGCAGGCAGATTCTTTACCACTGGGCTGGGAAGCCAACACTATTATTTACTTACAAATAAGTAATGTAAGGTACAAGGAGATTCGATAACTCATTTTAAAAAGGCAGGAAGCTAACAGGTGACGGCAGCAGAATTTCCACCAGGTATTCTGACGAGAGAACCTCTGTTCTTTCTTACCTGCTTCGTTACATGATAATTAAAATAGCGTGATACTGGCTTAGAGACAGACAGCTATACCAATGGGCCAGAGAGCCCAGAACAGACCCCTGAACAAATGGGACCTTGCCCCAAATGGAAGTGGACTAACGATCAGTATAAAAAAGATAAAAGATGAACTACTCAGTAAAGAGTGTTGCAGAAAGTAATCACCCATAAGGAAAATGACAAACTAAGATCCTGTCTCACACAACTTATAAAAATGTAAGTTAGGCTACAGTGAAATTAACAGCACCTGTATGGGGTTCTTCCCTGGTGGCTCCGTGGTAAAGAATCCACCTCCCAGTGCAGGAGACGCAGGTTTGATCCCAGATCCAGGAGGATCCCTGTGCCAGGGAGCAACTAAGCCGTGCACCGTCTGACTGCGGAGCCTGTGCTCTCAAGCCCGGGAGCCACAACCGCTGAAGGTCGTGCTCCCGAGAGCCCATGCTCTGTACCAACAGAGGCCACAATGAGAAGCCCTCGCACCACAACTGGAGAAGAGCCCAGGCAGCCACAAACCCGCGTCACAGTAAAGTAAATACACAATTTAAGAAAACACTTGTATGAAAAGAAGGCACCATAAATACAGCAAATAGGTAAGTAAAAAGCTCTAATACCTAATAGTTAGTGTACCTAACAGTTCAAAAGATGGGTAAGCAGAATCTATGACCGTGAGCACGGAGCAGAAAAAGCTAAATAACCCAACAGAAAAAAGGATGAGGGGCGGTAACAAGCTCAAAACCAGAAACCCAACGACAATCAGGCATCAGAAAAGATACTGGGCTTCGCTAGGAATCGTGAAACATAAATTAAAGCAACAATGAAGAACCACCTCACACATATCACACTGGAGAAGATGACCCAGTCTGGCAATGCGAAGTGCTGGTGAGTCCCAGAGAAACCAGAACAACAACTTCAGCATGTGAACTGGCACAGCGGTGGAGAGCAAGCGGTGATGCTGGGTAAGGATGACGAGACGATGCCCAAAGACCCAACAGCTTCACTTCCAGGAATGAGAAGCCCCCAGACTCTCACAGGGATGTGTGTTTAAGAATGCTCTCTCCCAGGCAGCTTCCCTGGTGGCTTGATGGTGAAGAATCTGCCTGCTAATGCAGGAGATACAGGTTCAATCCTTGGTCTCGGAAGACCTCACATGCCACACAGCAACTAAACCCGCAAGCTACAACTACTGAGCCCATATGCTGCAATTACTGAAGCCCACGCACCCTGGAGCCTGCGGTCCGCAACAAGAAAAACCACCGCAATCAGAAGCACATGCACAGAAACTCTCAGAGTAGCCCCGGCTCACAACTAGAGAAGCCTGCAGCAGCGACAAAGACCCAGCTCAACCAAAAGCAAGCTAATTTAAAAAAGAATGCTTTCTGCAACACTCTGTAATTGTAAAAAAAAAAGTAATCAAAAGAAATAACAGTTTAGCAGCAGTGAGCAGATAAACTGAGTCTTACTCAGCAAAATGGCTGAATGTATGCAGTTAATAGTTCTCTGTATCAATACAAATAAACCTCAAAAATACACTGCTGCATTAAAACCAAAAAGCAGCAAGCTGCAAAGTCAATGTAAAGTATGATGCCATTCATACATTTCCTAGCAACACAGAGCCAGAACATTTATTCTCTGTGTACATGTATGCATACACTTTTACAAGTGAAAAAGCATGTAAGAGAATAAGGATTTCAACATCAGGGTGGAGTTATCTCTAAGAAGGAAAGGTGGCAGAAGGAAGGATGGATAGGGCTTGAAATGTGAATTTAACTATATTAAATTACATCAAATTCTGGAGCAAGGATGGAAAAATGCTAACAGCTTTTAAATTTGTATGTTGGAGATGTGGATATCTGTTAAATTTTCTTTTTAATTTTTCTGTTGTGGGCCATTTTTAAAGTCTTCATTGACTTGTTACAATATTGCTTCGGTTTTATGTTTTGGATTTTTGACCGTGAGCTGAGGCATCTCATCTCCTGGACCAGGGATTGGACCTGCACTGAAAAGTGAATCTTAACCATTAGACCACCAGGGAAGATTCCTGCTAATATTTTTAACAAGTGTTTCATATTTCATGTTTTTATGCTTAAACTTCATTTTTTATAATTTCACACATGTCATGATGTCTGTCCTGACTAGTTTAGAGATGTGAGGATTGAGAGGAATGGCTTAAGGTGCCTGGTGAATCATATAGCACTTACCAGACACAAGATTTTATGTATAATCTGCAGCATAAGACTTGTCTTCAGAGTCTCACAAAGCTTTTGGTCCATATCAGTGCTTTCTTACTGCTCATGTTTTTCACTGGATTTGATTCTGAATGACTTTTGTCTTACAAGTTAAAGCCAACCTCAGATCATGAAAACCTATCACTGAAGACAGTCATTCAAAGCCGCTGTTGCAAGCTCGGAGGGGAAAGTCGAGAGGAACTCTAAGAGCGTGCGGCGCAACAGCGGCACCAGGAGAACGAGTCTGCAGGCCCTCAAAGGGGCTGGCCGGGACGGGCGGGCGCTCGCACGGCCGAGTCCCTCAGAGACGGAGGCCAGCCTCGTTCCATTCCGCGCTCCAGCTTTCCCGCCTGGATCCCTCTCCTCCTGAGAGCTCCAGTCCCCGAGGATAAGGCAGCAGGATGGTCGAGGCTCGACTCTGCACCTTTCAGGCTGCTTGGGTTCAAATGCTGCCCCTGCCCTTTGCCAGCTGCACAACAAAGGTCACGGCCAGGTACTGGAGTTATTTAACCTGTAATAATCAGTTCACTTCAGTCGCTCAGTCGTGTCCGACTCTTTGTGACCCTATGGGCTACAGCACGCCAGGCCTCCCTGTCCATCACCAACTCCTAGAGTTTGCTCAAACTCATGTCCATAGAGTTGGTGATGCCATCCCACCATCTCATCCTCTGTCATCCCCTTCTCCTCCTGACCTCAATCTTTCCCAGCATCAAGGTCTTTACCAAGGAGTCAGTTCTTCACATCAGGTGGCAAAGTATTGGAGCTTCAGCATCAGTTCTTCCAATGAATATTAAGGACTGATTTCCTTTAGGACTGGCTTGATATCCTTGCAGTCCAAGGGACTCTCAAGAGTCTTCTCTAACACCACAGTTCAAAAGCATCAATTCTTCAGCACTCAGCTTTCTTTGTAGTCCAACTCTCACATGTACACATGACTACTGGAAAAACCACAGTTTTGACTAGATGGACCTTTGTTAGCAAAGCAATAATAATATGGGCTTTTAAAAATAATTTTGAAAATTGCGATAACACACGTAAGGGCCTTAGTCCAGCATCTTGGAGAAGGAAATGGCAACCCACTCCAGTGTTCTTGCCTGGAGAATCCCAGGGGCAGGGGAGCCTGGTGGGCTGACGTCTCTGGGATCTTGCAGAGTTGGACACGACTAAAGCGACTCAGCAGCAGCAGCAGGACACTAAGACCACAGAACACCATTATTGCTCCTACTGTTCTTGTTAGCACCTTATCACTGGTAACAACTAAGTCTACTTCCTTCCTATTGCTTCAGAAAGTGAAGTGAAATCGCTCAGTCGTGTCCGACTCTTTGCAACCCCATAGACTGTAGCCTGCCAGGCTCCTCTGTCCATTGCTTCAGAAGACCTTGTGAATTCAGAGGTCAACAAATTTTTCTCTTAAAAGGTGAGATAATAACTATTTTAGGCTTTGCAGACCATGTGGTCTCTGTTGCAACTACTCAATTCTGTCATTGTAGCCTGGCAGCAGCTTAGACAATACATAAATGGACAGGTGTAACTGCATCCCAGTTAAAATTTTATAACAGGCAGCTGGCCAAACCTGATCCGCGGCCGAGTGGGCTGACCCCTGACCTACACTGTTTGCACACGATCTCCACATATTATGTGTACTTGCAGAGGTGACGCCAAGTGCTGTCTAACAGAAAGTCACGGGGCGGGGCATGCTTCCCTGGTGGTCCAATGGTAGGGAATCCTGCCAAGGCCAGGGACACGGGTTTGCTCTGTGGTCTGGGAAGATTCCACATGCCGCAGGGAGACTAAGCTTGTGCACCACAAACACTGAAGCCCCACACTCTGGAGCTGTGCTCTGCAACGAGAAGCCAGCACACCGAAGCTGGCAAGCCGCCCTTGCTCAGCACAGCTCAAGAGAGCCGGCACAGAGCCGCGCGGCCCCAGAGCAGCCCCCAGCACACTGACGGCAAACTGCATCTGTGCACCCCTCCCCGCGGCCTCCCGGGAAGAGGCCCGCCCTCCACGCTGCTGTGCCCCCATCCCTCCTGCCCCTGGAGCTGCAGGAAGGGCCCAGCGGGGGCAGCAGCATGGCGCCAGAAGCCGGCGCGCCCTCTGTGGTTGGGGGCCTGACAACAGGCACAGAGGACCCCGAAGCCTGAGTCTGCGGACTCACCTGCAGCTGGAGGCTCTGGGCCCGGTGCTTCACGGCTGTGGCCTGGAGGGCTCGGCCGAGGCGGACCCTGCCCAGTTGCCATCTCCACGCACTCCACCACACCCTGCCGGAGAGCAAATCAAAGACGGGACCAGTCAGAGCACGGTCAGCAGAAGAGCAGGGCAGTGAGGGCTGGGCCCGAGCTCGGGTCCCTCTCCTAAGATCAACACCATTAGATCTGCTGCCAGAAAAAGCGATCAAGGAACAGTCCTAGTGCTGCCAGCTAAGCGCTGGACACTGATGGTCCCTAAGGCCAGACCCCTGGGGGAGGGCACGGCAACCCACTCCAGTGTTCTTGCCCGCAGAATCCCGCGGACAGAGGAGCCTGGAGGGCTACAGTCCGGGGAGTCACAGAGTCGGACACAACCACGGTGACTTAGCACACAAGGTCAGACCCGGCCTGAGACACTTTAGATGCGCTGTTTGGCCAATGTGGGTTAAAAAAAACAAAATCACTGCCAACTACTTCAGGAGATTCCACAGAATAAACTGCAAAACTACTATTTATTTATAGCCACTCCATGCAGCATGTGGGACCTTAGTTCCCTGACCAGGGATTGAACCCACACCCCTAAGCAGTGGAAGAGCAGAGTTTTAACCACTGGACCCCCAGGGAAGTCAAGCAATAATGGCTTTTAGATTTCCAGTCTTGATGGATCCCTTCCCTTCCTCCTGTCCTTGCCAGGTTTCACTCTAGCCTTGGGTTCCTTCCTGCTTATTCTCCGATTTGTTCAGAAAAGCAGGCATGTAGGAAAGAGCTTCCGTTCGCAGCTTCTGTTTTCACCCTGGTCACTCCAGCTCACCACCATCTCCTTCCTCCTAACTTAAGCCAGGCTTAGCTGCACCTCTTCAAAATCCCAACCTATCTGGCATTACTACTTATTTTTTAAGCACTTAGAAAAATTACAAATTCCCTGAATGCAAATTGTAATGTAAATATAATTTCCCTGAATGGAAATTATAAATTCCCTGAGTTCCTCAGGACTCAATCAGAAACATTTTAAGCCCACAACAAACACTGAATAAATGAAATTATGTAGAAATATCCCCCATAGACTTTAGAGAAACTACGTACTTACTAAGCAGTTACAAATATCTGCTGAATAAAGTTTAAATAACAAACATTTTACATAACTTCTTTATGCCCACTGATGGTCTGTACACCAGCCTAAATACTTCAAAGCACTACCTTATGTATTTCCCAGGACAACCTGAAAGACACCTCACGGTGTGAGGAAAGTGGGGCCTGGAGGAGTGAAACGACCCAGTACTGGTGAGAAGGGGGTTTGAGCCCAAGTCAGTCTAGCTGCAGGCTTCTGCTCCTGCCCACGCTACACACAGGCCCCGCTCCCTTGGCCAGGAACGGAGCTTTCAGTGCGCTGCCGTTCAGGACACCAGAGACCGGCTGGGAACAGTGCACACAGGCACGGCACCAGTATAAGGCAGCTCACTGCTACACACTTCCGGCTCTCAAAGCGGACTGACTCGGGTGGTCTCTCCAATGGAGGATGGTGCTGCTGAGACGCAGCACAGGGCACAGGTAAAAGTGTGAGCTGCGGCATCAGACAGATGGACGGGTGAACCCTAGTTTTGCTAATTATGACTCACACACAATAGAAAGCTTGAGTAACCTGCCTGAGCTCATGTATCTTAATCTGTGCAATAGCAGTGTTTATCTTACAGTTTATGGTAAGAGGTAAATGGGACACTTTTCATTAAAAAATTAACATACTCAGAAACTTAACACAAGGCTTAACAGTAAATACTCGATTAGTGTTACCTGTGATTTTGTGAAAACCTGATCTTAAAGCTGAACAACGTACCAATAAATATTTACTACGTATCAATTATATTCAAAATGTTGTTTTAAGGTGAGTTTTTATGCTGGCTCTCCAGCAGCATAAAGCAGTGATGAGGTGAACCGAATGCTGCTGATCAGTAGGGCCACGCAGCCCACTCACCACAGGATACTCCGCTGCCTGAGCTCCAGGGCAGCAGTCTGCATCTCAAGTTTAGTCCTTCGGAAAACCACGTAGATCAACCAGGACTGCCAGGCCTGTCGCATCTTTCGCTTTGCATCTAGATGCACCAAAAAGATTTCCAAGAAAGGGTCAGGAGAGATGGATTACTCTGGCTTAAGACAAAAAAAGCTCAGAGGCTCTCAGACGGGTCCCTCCTCTGAGTATCAAAACTCCTCCAGTCTTCCAGTGCCCTCTGCTGGAAAAGCTGTGAAGCTCTACAAAGTTAATAAACATGCAAGATGCAAAGAACAGTTATGTACAAAACATTTAAAGGGAAACCAATGCACTGCACGGTTCAGATTTCTCTAAAAGTCCTTATTTTTTGTAGAGTAATACACTCAATATCTACACATGAAATAACAAAGGAAGCAGGGCAGTGAATGGGGATACGGATGTAACAAGACTAGTGAGTTGATAACGATTGGAAGCTGGGTGATGGGTACACAGAAGTTCATTATTCTATCTTTCCATTTTGTAGATTTTTTAAATTTCCATTAATATAAGGTTAATGGAGTAGGAAATGGCCCCCCACTCTAGTTTCTTGCCTAGAGTATCCCCAAGGATAGAGGAGCCTGGTGGGCTACAGGCCATGGGGTCGCAAAGAGTCAGACACAACTGGAAGCTACTTAGCAATATAAGGTTAAAAAGGAAGTCATAATATAAAATTTGCTGTTTGAAACAATATTTGTAAAGTAGAACAGGCAAGATAAAAAGGAAAGGATGCTATCTGTATTTATTTGTGAGACAAAATAAAAAGGGCCTATAAAGATCCCAGAGCAAAGAGAATTTACTACATACAGGAGGTACAAAGGACAGGCCTCCCTTTATAGTGAATTCCATTTTCACTGTGAGAATCATTACTGGTGAAGTTTTTTTTTTAAGAACACAAAGGAGAAAAAAAAATATGTAAAACATTTTCAGCACATTCTCTAAAATATGGACAAGGAGGACTACAGCTCTACTTTGTATTTCATAGTTGTTGACAAATCACATCAAAAGATAAAAAAGGATTTAATATGTAGCTTCCCTGAGCTTCCCTGGTGGCTCAGAAGATAAAGAATCTGCCTGCAAAGCAGAAGACCAGGGTTCAATCCCTGGGTCGGAAAGATCCCCTGGAGATGGGAATGGCAAACCACTCCAGCATTCTTGCCTGGATAATTCCATGGATCAGGTGAGCCTGGTGGGCAACAGGTCCATGGTGTTGCAAAGAGGCGGACACGCCTGAGAGACTTTCACTTCACAGTTTTCTGTGGGCCGACCCCAGACTTCCGGAATCAGCATGTCTCGGGCAAGAAAGACTAGCATGGCACTGTGGTTTTAGAGTACAGGCTGCTAAGCAAGACAAGCCGGGCCCGAGACTGTCCTTGTCACTTAGCTAACTAAGTAAGCCCACACAAGCTCCTCACCTGCAAACTGGCGCCTCCTTTAGAGGTACATTTGCAAACAGGGAGGCCTGGTGTGCTGGGTTCATGCGGTCGCAGAGTCAGACACGACTGAGCGACTGGACTGAAATGAGATTATCTATGAAAAGGAGAAAATAAATGAAGAGATGAAAGGAGAGGCCTCATATAACATTTACTCTTGGGCAGTGACAAGGAAGAACGCGAGCGACGGCTCAGGGAGGCGTGCTGTAAGAGAAGGCAGCTGGGTGCTGTGGGCACGGGGAAGCCACTCCTAAGCGAGGTTTCTCTCTCAGCTGCAGGAAGAGCAGGTCTACCCAGGGTGCAGTGGGCAAGGCGTCCAAGGGACCTGCTGCGTCTGAGGGGCCTACACGGCGCTCATGGTTATGAGAAATAGCAGGAGGTTATGTTACCATTCGATACGCCTTTTTCCCTTAGAAATCCCATACGGGTTTCTGAGTTCAACTCACAGAGGAACCAGATAACAACCAGAGCTGACCTGTCACAAGGTCACTAAGGGCCAACCTGGACCAAGACGACCAGAAGCCGGCAGTGTGATCTGACACATGCTGGCAGGACAGACAGCAGCCCCAGCGCCGTGGGGGAAGCACGGCCAGCACGCCACCCCAGCAGGGCGGGAACCCGCTGGTCCGTTCACACAAACCCTGCTGGCGAGAGGCGCACGTGCCCAAACCATGCCGCATGGAGACAAACCGGGGGAGAGGATCACAGGAGCTCCTGCTGAGAAATCACACATCCGGGCGTAGGAAGGGGAGTCACCCAACTCTTCCCTTTGACTCGGTTATTCTCTCCCAAAGACAATGTACTTGTCCTTCACAGAAAACTTTCCTTCTGAAAGTAACTCTGGGCTCTCAATAAACTAGAAAAAGGGAGGGATCTTACTCAACTTGATAACAAATATCTACAAGAAACCTGTACCATACTTAATGGTGAGGAACTGAAAAGCTTTTCTACTAACCAAGTATACAGCAAGAATGACTCCTCTCACCACCTCTATTCAACACTTCAAGTTCCCGACCAAGGGACTGAACCCAGACCACTGAAAAGTTGTTGCTGAATCCCAACGCTGGGACTCTTGGCTCCTGGAGAAGAATTCAATCTGGGGCCAGAGACAAGGCTTGACTGCTCAGAGCTTTTGTGTAATAAAGTTTTATTAAAGTATAACGGAGATAGAGAAAGCTTCTGACATAGGCATCAGAAGGAGGCAGAAAGAGTATCCCCCTGCTAGTCTTCAGCTGGATGTTATATAGTCACCAGCAGTCTGTTAATGAAAGAAAGGAATGTCTCAAAACTGAGAATGGCACCAGGCCCCTCACCCATAAGATGTATTTTGGGATAATCTTGGCACCAAATGGTTTATCTTGGGCCATAAAATGATTAACTTGAATCTTGAGGAAGGGCAGAGCACCATACAAATAGTTTCATCTACACAGATTAGAGGAACAATATCGGAGTATAACATACTGGTTTACCAAGTAGGTTCTGAGCCCAAAAGGCGGAACCGACTTGAAGACAGAGTTTGGGGTAAATGCATAGTACATTAGCATAGCTTAAGATAAACATTTCCATAAGAGAAAGGCAACGGTTAACTTCAAGTGAAACCAGGTGTCACTATGGCAACACAGAATTTTAAGAGAAACCTTTTAAATTTGTATAGAGAAGGAGAAAATATCGCTAGTTTGTTTCCTCCTGCCACTTAAGAGAGAGAAAAATGTCTGACACTTGCAGGTTATTTCCCCTATTTGGAGACCCCTGGCCTTCCTGCCTGTTACCCTCTCACCACGGCAGACGAAACATCAAATCCTACCCATGAGACCACCAGGGAACTCCCACTACTGCTGCTGCTAAGTCGCTTCAGTCGTGTCTGATTCTGTGTGACCCCACAGACGGCGGCAGCCCACTAGGCTCCCCTGTCCCCAGGATTCTCCAGGCAAGAACACTGGAGTGGGTTGCCATTTCCTTCTCCAATGCATGAAAGTGAAAAGTGAAAGTGAAGTCGCTCAGTCGTGTCCGACCCTCAGCGACCCCATGGACTGGAGCCTTCCAGGCTCCTCTGTCCATGGGGTTTTCCAGGCAAGAGTACTGGAGGGAGGTGCCAGTGCAACGCCCAACAAAGTCTTAATAAAGTGGGGAAAAGGGCAAAAACAGGTAAATGGAGGCATTTTCCTTAGCATGTGCTCCCTCTTCTCACCATGACGCTCGGCTCTGAGGCACTTGCTCCTCATCTCCCGTTGCTGATACACGTAGGTCTTCCAGGTCTGGAACATCAGGCTGTACAGGTAATATCTGAGGAGCCACAAAAGCAAGCGGTGTTTCTTTAAAACAAAACAACTCTTAATCTGACACACCAATCCGTTCTACACACAGGAAAAATTAACAGAACACTTCTGACACAGAAAAGCCAACCCATATCCTAAGCTGGGCTGCCCTGGGGGCTCAGCGGTAAAGAACCCGCCTGCCAAGCAGGAGACACGGGTTCAATCCCTGGGTTGGGATGATCCCCTAGAGAAGGAAATGTCAACCCACTCCAGTATTCTTGCCTGGAAAACGCCTTGGACACAGGAGCCTGGAGGGCTACAGTCCATGGGGTCATAAAGAATGACTACATAGCAACATATCCTAAGCTAAGGCTGCATTTCCTACAATCACGGTGAAATTTGTTCTCCTTGACGGAGAGTTGTTCTCCGCACCTTATGCTATCACTAAGGGGAAAAGGCATGAATTACCTGAGGGTGGCTTCATCTTCAGCATCCACAGAGCTGCGGCATTTGGAGCAACAGTCATTTCTTACTCACCCGCGCCACAGAAAACACCAGCTCTCCTTTGCACTAAAACATGGTCAGTGTCCTCCTTGGTCTTTTCCTCCTCGATACATACATTATCCACAGGACTGTCAGTCCCTCCATCTCTTCACTATCCCATTTCCTAAGACTTGATCTCATACTCTGCCGGCTTATTAGAACAATTCAACATTGTCTATGTGAAGGTGAAAGTGAATATCGGTATGGACTATATAATATATAGTCCACGGAATTCTCCTGGCCAGAATACTGGAGTGGGTAGCCTTTCCCTTCTCCAAGGGAACCCAGCTCTCCTGCAATGCAGGTACACTTTAGCGGCTGAGCCACAAGGGAAGCCCAAGAATACAGGAGTGGGTACCCTATCCCTTCTTCCGACCCAGGAATCGAACTGGGGTCTCCTACAACGCAGGCAGATTCTTCACCTACTGAGCCACCAGGGAAGCCCCTAATAAAAACACTGCCTATACTTTATCTGCAATATCCATAAATCAGAAACCCTACCCCAGAGAGCCTAAAGACGTGATTACGAGTGAATAGATATATTTGGAAAAGATACAATGTGTACAGAAAATGTGACAGAATTCCCAAATTTTACTTTTTTCACTTATCCCTGGAAATACAAATGTCACAGATTATGTGTTTCTTCTATCACTAAAAAATAAATAATTTTTTAAAGTTTTTTTTCTTTCTTTTCTTTTTTAATTTAAACTTTATTTTATTTGGCTGTGTTGTGCAGCATGGAGGATCTTAGTTCCCTGCTTCTGCTGCTGCTAAGTCGCTTCAGTCGTGTCCAACTCTGTGTGACCCCATAGACGGCAGCCCATCAGGCTCCCCCGTCCCTGGGATTCTCCAGGCAAGAGTACTGGAGTGGAGTGCCATTGCCTTCTACCTGACCAGGGACCAAACCCATGACCCTTGCAATTGGGAATGTGGAGTTTTAACCACTGGAGTGTCAGGGAAGTCCCTCTTTTCTCTTTTCTTAAGGTTCTATATTGGGCATATACTTCCTCCCAAGCAATATAAATTAAAGCAACTCTACTGGTTTAGAAAACAGAATTGGAAATTACACAGCAGTGGGAGCTGGTGAGGAAGCGTCTGTTCTAATCACTAGCATGATCAGGACACAGTGGCTGCCTGAGTTAGAGGGTCCCCTCCATGTGCCTGGGTTAGAGGGTCCCCTCCGTGTGCCTGGGTTAGAGGGTCCCCTCTGTGTGCCTGGGTTAGAGGGTCACCTCTGTGTGCCTGAGTTAGAGGGTCCCCTCTGTGTGCCTGGGTTAGAGGGTCCCCTCTGTGTGCCTGGGTTAGAGGGTCCCCCCTGTGTGCCTGAGCTCACAGGCATGCGGTACTGTGCGCTTGGGTTTAAGTTAGGACTCGGATCTTGCTCACTCTACAAAGAATTTGAAGAAAAACAGAAAATAAAACTCTTTTCCTTACAAGGATGGTCCAAAAACCACCAATTCAATCAATATGACACACCACATTACTAGAATGAAAAAAGAAAACCATAAGATCATCACTGTCTCAACAGAATAAATGCCACATATCATGAGCCCACATCTCGCACCATATTCAACGGAGAAAGGCTGAAAACTTTTCCTGTGAAATCAGGAATAAGACAAGGGTGCCCACTCTCACCACTCCTACTCAACACAGTACTGGAAGTCCCAGCCAGAGCAAGTGGGCAAGAAAAAGAAATAAAAGGCATCAGAATTGGAAAGGAAGAAGCAAAACTGTCTCTATTTGCAGATGCCATGATTTTATATACGGAAACTCCTTAAGACTCAGCGAAAAAAACTTGTATCTAATCAATGAACTCAGTAAAGATATAAAATGTAAAATATAAGTAGCAATTTCTCTACAGTAACAACAAATTATCTGAAAAAGAAAGAAGTAAATCAATCCTATTTATAACAGCATCAAAAACAACAAAATATTTAAGAATAAATTTAACGAAAGAAGTGAAAGGTCTCTACTCTGAAAGCTACAAGACACTAATGAAAGAAATCAAAGACACAGATAAACAGAAAGGAGGTCCGTGTGCATGAACTGGGAAAATACTGTTAAAATGTCCAGACTACCAAAACTCATCTATAGATTCAATGCAACCCCGACCGAGATTCCAATCTCAGTTTTACTGAAGTAGAAAAAACAATCCTAAAAGTTATGTGGAACTACAAAAGACCTCAAAAGTCAAAGCTATTGACTATAGAATAGCAGGAGACATCACACTTCCTGTTTTCTAGCTATACTATAAAGCGGTAGCATACAATGTCACAGGCTTCCCTGGTGGCTCAGACGGTAAAGAATCCACCTGCAGTGCCGGACATTTGGGTTCGATCCCTGGGTTGGGAAGATCCCCTGGAGGAGGGCACGGCAACCCACTCCAGAATTCTTGCCTGGAGAATCCCCATGGACAGAGGATCCTGGCGGGCTACAGCCCATGAGGCTGCAAAGAGTCAGACACGACTGAGCCACTAAGCACAGCACAACGTCATGGCATAAAACACACAGAGACCAATGGAACAGAATCCAGGGGCCCCGAACCAACCCAAACATATACAGTCAACTAATACTTGACAACAGAGCCAAGAATCAATGGGGGAAGACACAGTCTCTTCAATAACTGGTGCTGGGAAAACTGGATAGTCACATGTAAAAGAATGAAACTAGACCCCTATCTAACACCACTCACAAAAATTACATAGAAATGGATTAAAGACTTAAATGCAAGACCATGGAATTCCCAGGAGAAAACATAACACAAGAAAAAAGCTCCTTCACATAGCAATGTGAAGCAAAGAATCTCAGCAATGATTCTTTGGATATGATGCCTAAAGCACAAGCAACAACATAAAAAATGAACAAGTGGGACCACAGTAAACCAAAAGGCTTATGCACAGCAAAGTACAGTCAGTAAAGCGAAAGGCAACCTACAAAACGGGAAAAAGTATTTGCAACCCGTATATCTGATAAGGGATTAATATCCAAATATATAAAGAACTCACACAATAGCAAAAAATCAAATGATCCAATTTAAAAGCGGTCAAAGGTAAAGATAAAGACCGAAAAGTGAGGTTACTTTTTTTAATAGATAACAATTAAGCCTTTGGGGTGTTCAAAAGTCCTACGGTAGGAAAAATAACAATATGTATTAAATGGAAGTAAATACTGTTCCAGAATCCCCAATGTTTTCACCTTTATCCAATCTAAAAATTATACAACTTCCTTTAACCATTCTTTTTCTAAATGAGCATGAATGCACTGCATGTGTGTAATATACTAATTCTCAACAAAAATAAATAAAAGCGGGCAAATGACCTAAACAGACATTTTCTCAAAGCAGATACACAAACAGCCAACAGGTACATGAAAGATGCTTAACGCTAACTAGTCATCAGGAAAAACAAATCAAAACCACAGTGAGACATCACCTCACACCTCTAGGCCATCACCAAAGAGACAAGACAGAATAATAATGCTGGGCACCTGAAATGTACATAATGCTATACACCAATTTTACCTAAATTTAAAAAAACGTAGGAAACTAGGTCTCCCTAAAATAAGAGATTCAGAAAAAAAAGATAAATGCTTATGAAGATACAGAGAAAAGGGAACCTTGCAGTCTGCTGGTACGATCTGTAAATTGGTAATAGCCACTAAGGAAAACAGTACGCAGGATCTTCCAAAAGTTAAAAATAGAACTGCCAGACAATCCAGCAATCCCACTTCTGGGAATATACCCAAAGAAAACAAAAACACTAACTTGAAAATATATCTGCACAACCACGTTCACAGCAGCACTGTTCACAGAAGCCGAGACGGGGCAACAGAGTCGGAGTCCACAGAGGGACACGTGGGTCAAGCCATGCCTGTTAGGTCGGTCAAAACGCTCACGACGGGAAAACAACCCACTTTTTAGCCAGCCCAAATACATAAAGTGGAATCTATTCAGCCATTTAAAAATGAGGAAATTCCACAACAACTAACATATATATATATAAATATATATATATAAATATATATATATAAATATATATATATATATGAGGAAATCCTGTCATTTTTGACAACATGGATGGAATTTGAAGGCATTAAGCTAAGAGAAGTTTGTCACAGAAAGACAAACACTGATCTCACATGTGCATTCTTTAAAAAAAGAAAAAACAGAAAAAACAGAAACAGATCAGATTTGTGGCTTACCAGAGGCACGGGGGCTAGGGGAGTGGTCAGCAGGTACAAGCTCCCAGGCGTAACACTAGTAAGCTCTGGGATGCAGGTACACGCGCCACCGCGGCATGACACATGACAGTGTTAGGAGAGCACACGATAGCTGTTAAGAGACTCGATCCTAAAGTCCTCAGTACAAGGAGAAAATTTTCCCCTCACTGTTTCTTACTGCAGTTATATGAGATGATGCATGTTAACTAAATGTACTGTGGCAATCATTTCACAGTATGTAAGTCAAATCTCTATTCTGTACACCTAAAACTCATACAGTAATTAATATATATGTATGTGTGTATATATATACAGTAATTAATAATATGTCAATCATAGCTCAATAAAACTAGAAAAAAAAAAGACTTATCTTCCTCTGATCTAGGATCATGCCAACAAGTAATTATTTGATAATATGTACCAGTAAAATTCCCTGGTGGCTCGGCTGATAAAGAATCCGCCTGCAAGGCAGGAGACCTGGGTTGGATCCCTGGGTTGGGAAGATGCCCTGGAAAAGGGAAAGGCTACCCACTCCAGTATTCTGGCCTGGAGACTTCCACAGACTGTATAGTCTATGGGGTCGCAAAGAGCTGGACACGACTGAGCAACTTTCACTTCGCTTCACCAGTAAAATTAAAGTCATAACATGAAACCTGACCTGTAGTGACAGTCAGCGCGAACACGGAGTTTCCACTCTCGATGGGAAGCCCACCACTCTTCCTTCCACTCTTCAAAGACCTTTCGTAGAATCTTTTGTTCATAGTAAAGCCTATGGCAGTGAAAAATAAAGTCAGAGACACACCTGATGGTGTTGGAGCTGATATCTGTTCCCAAATTACTGTTTCCTATGGTCACTGCTTTCTCACAGAAAACTGGCTCCTTATTCGATAACACCAAAATCTAGATTAAAAATACACATATTTACCTTTTTCAGGTCAAAATCTTAGACCTACTTAAACTAGAAATAAAGCTAAAAAATTTTATACTCTAGTTCTCATCAATTAAAGAGGTGAAAGTAAAAAAAATCTGACTTTTCAAATACTGTGAGTTGAGAATTAACATTCTCCATTTTTTTTCATTCACGGGACTGAAAAATATTTGATTAGTAAAAGATAGGAGCTCCACTTTTCATTTACATACTCAGGAGATTAAAAGTTGTAAAATAAGCAAATGCATAATGGCATTCCTAGGACTTAACAGAGTGCATTATTTTAACTGAAATCTGGCCAGGGGATTTATAACAAGAGCAAAACAGAAGCAAGATAAAATAAGAAGGGAAAAACCTACTAAGAAAACAGTGGAGCAGTGAGACTGTGCTGTTAACAAGCACGGTCAAGACGACCGGCTACTCGGGCACTCTGCCCTGTCAGTCACTCCAAATCTTTCCCTGATAATCAGCAATGACCTATCGTACAGCACAGGGAACTCTGCTCAATACTCTGCAATAACATAAATGGAAAAAATTTGAAAAAGAATAGAAAAAAATGAAAATAAAGAAAGTCACCTCTCTATTTTCATAATAAGAGAAAATCACCACAAACACCTATCAAAAGAGAACAGCTTAAATTCTAACCAATGTCAAATTCAATCAACAGTGCATAGTCATTTTTTTATGACTAGAACTAAAGATACTGAAATGGAAGGTACTCCAGAAAACCCGCTGGATGAAAAACAGATCTGTGCTGTTAACAAGCACAGTCAAGACGACCGGCTACTCGGGCACTCTGCCCTGTCAGTCACTCCAAATCTTTCCCTGGTTCTGCAGGTTACCTCACTCAGCTACAGGTTTTTAAGAACTGGCTGGCAAAAATACACACAGAGAAATTAAACTCCCAATGTTCACTGCAGCACTATCAACAATAGCCAAAACATGGAAGCAACCCAAATGTCCATCAAATAAACTGTCCACAGATAAACTGATAAAGAAGATATGGTACATACATACAATGGAATACTATTTGCCCATTAAAAAAAGACATAACGCCATCTGCAGCAACATCAATGGACCTGGAGATTATCACACTAAGTGAAGAGACAGAGACAAATGTCCTAGGATATCACTTAAATGCAAAATCTTTTGAAAAATGATACAAATGAATTTATCTACAAAATAGAAATAAGACTCACAAACTTAGAGAATGAACTCTGGGTCACCAGGAGGGAGGGAGGGGGTGGAGGGATAGACTGGGAGCTTGGTGGACATGTACACACTGCTATACTTAAAACAGATAATCAGCAATGACCTATCGTACAGCACAGGGAACTCTGCTCAATACTCTGCAATAACATAAATGGAAAAAATTTGAAAAAGAATAGAAAAAAATGAAAATAAAGAAAGTCACCTCTCTATTTTCATAATAAGAGAAAATCACCACAAACACCTATCAAAAGAGAACAGCTTAAATTCTAACCAATGTCAAATTCAATCAACAGTGCATAGTCATTTTTTTATGACTAGAACTAAAGATACTGAAATGGAAGGTACTCCAGAAAACCCGCTGGATGAAAAACAGAGCTTGAGGCTAGGAGGAGAAGGGGGCAACATGATAATCAGCAATGACCTATCGTACAGCACAGGGAACTCTGCTCAATACTCTGCAATAACATAAATGGAAAAAATTTGAAAAAGAATAGAAAAAAATGAAAATAAAGAAAGTCACCTCTCTATTTTCATAATAAGAGAAAATCACCACAAACACCTATCAAAAGAGAACAGCTTAAATTCTAACCAATGTCAAATTCAATCAACAGTGCATAGTCATTTTTTTATGACTAGAACTAAAGATACTGAAATGGAAGGTACTCCAGAAAACCCGCTGGATGAAAAACAGAGCTTGAGGCTAGGAGGAGAAGGGGGCAACAAAGGATGAGATGGTTGGATGGCATCGTCAACTCAATGGACAAGAGTCTGAGCGAAGCTGGGAGATGCCGAAGGACAGGGAAGCCTGGCCTGGCATGCTGCAGCCCCCAGGCCTCAGAGTTGGGCACAACAGAACAGCAACCACCTCGTGGTAGGTAAAATGTGAGATGTGTAACTTTTTAAAAAATTAGTAATTTTTGTATTTCCAGTACCCATGTTAGAATACAATACCTACCAAATAAATATGCATAAAGTATATGTATACATAAAAACATGTCCATACGCATGTATATGGGGGCTTCCCTGGTAGGTCAGACAGTAAAGCGTCTGCCTACAATGCAGGAGACCCAGGTTCGATCCCTGGGTTGGGAAGATCCTCTGGAGAAGGGAATTGCAACCCACTCCAATACTCCTTGCTGGAAAACCCCATGGACTGAGAGCCTAGTAGGCTACAGCCCATGGGGTCGCAGAGTCGGACACGACTGAGCGACTTCACTTCACTATGCATGTATATATGTGTACGTACAGAAATTATTGCATTATGTATATTAAAATCCTGAAAAGACCTCCAGAATACCAAACTGTTATTAGTGGTTCTCTCTCAGGGAGGCATTACAAGAGACTGGTGTTTCTTGTATTATAGACTTCTTTTGTCTGAAAAAATTCTGAACAGCTTTGTCCATAACTTTTAATGGAAAAGAACCACACCCCTTTGCACAAGTACTTCCTTCTACCATCAACTCTCCATCTATTTCTTTTCTTTCCCAAAACCTCACTAAAATAACAGCAAATACTTTAAAAAGGTGTAAGCCCACAAAGAAAGAGAAAAGAGACAACGATGTTAAACAAGAGATGCCAACAAATCTTACACCACGGAAAGAAGGCAGGGGGGTGGCAACTGATCAACAGGTGAGAGAGAGAACTCAGTTTCTGGGGGCAAGAGGCAACGGCATGGTGGCACAGACCCAAGGAAGGGGTGGGGATGAGCGGCATCAGGAAGTGCAGGGTCCTGGGGTTGGGAGAAAACACAGGATTCTTCTGCAGGCCTGTAAGAAGAGGTTAGGCCCCTGGGCCCCTTTATTCACATGGGCAGAGACTTAGGATTCTCTCTGGAAAGAGTGAACCTGAACGTCACTGGACCCTCCAACACCAGGCAGAGCTCAAGAGATGGTCCTAAACCAAGAGTCTACACACGGAGCAATGAGACCCACATTCCCCCTCCTCTGCCTGCCGCCAAGTCCACAGCCACCGCCTCCACTCCCCTCCACTCCACCTCAACCCTGAAGGAGTCTGGAGGATTCTCTCCTCTGGGGAAAGCTGATCAGCCTAAGGGAAAAAGCCTTCCAATACTGAAAGATGGAGGTCTCTCAGTGAAACTGTCAAAAGCCTAAAGGGAAACCCTCAATTTACAAGTCCCTATGCATACAAATAGATGCATCTATCTTCTAAATTTGAGTTTTAGTGCCTAACACTTAAACGTGGGCTGACAATAAAAGGATCTCTTGACGTTTGAGTAAAGTCTCTCACATGCGGCAGTGAACAAAGGCAAACACAAAAAGAAGCTTAGAAGAAAGAGAGCAAAAATCTTAAAAACGAATCACTGTATTAACCTCAAAAAGTTATAAGCCTGGAGGATGTCATTATTACTATTTTTCCAAGTCTTTATTGAATTTGTTACCATATTGCTTCTATTTCATGTTTTGGGTTTTTGGCTGCGAGGCATGCGGAATCTTAGCTCTCTGACTAGGGATCAAACCCACATTCCCTACACTGGAGGGTGAAGTCAACCAAGGGACCGCCAAGAAGTCCTTTTCTTTTTCAAAGGAACATTCATAGAACAACAAAAAAAGAACTCCTGGAAATTAAAACTATGATGGCAAAAAAAAAAAAAAGATCCACAAACAGTTAAAGCAAAGGTGACTGGCCTAATAGTTAAAACAAAGGTCACAGTAAGGACTCGGGGTTTTGCCACCAGCAGGATGGGAGACAGCCCCTGGCCTGCGTAGAGAGACTAAGGACGAGGCTGGAGGCAGGCGTCCGGGGAGGAGGCTCCTGGAGTCATTCACGGGAGACAGGAAGATGGCCTGAACCGCCTGAAGCACCGCGGTGGCGACTAGAGGTGCGGAAGGGCCGCGCCTGCGTCTGCTCGGAAGGCTGCGTCAGCGTGACTCTGGCATTCGGCACCGCAGCTGGGGTGTGAGGGAGTAAGAGCTAGGGAGGAGGAGTCCCGGGTTCCTGACCCGAGTCTCTGGAAGGATGGGTGTCTCCTTTACTGGAGAGGGGAAGACTCAGCAGGGAGGTCTGTGAGGAGCAGCCAGACCTTGGCTATGGACACGCTGAGCCGTGTGTCTCGCTGGGGCAGGCAGCAGTGTCAGTCACGCGGGCAGCGGTCCAGAGTTCAAGGGAGGGGTCTGGCCGCGTGTGTACCTCTGGGGATCGTCTGGGATTTGATGAGGCTGCCGTGAGCAGGATGCAGACAGAGAGGCAGGGCAAGGACTGGGGTGGGGGACCTGGGTGAGAAGGGACCAACAGAGAGGGTGGGAGGGGCAGAGGCGGAGGAGTGACCGGCGGCCGCCTGGGAGCTGGGGGAAGAAAGGGCTTCTTAGAGGAGAGAGTGGTGGGCCGGCCAACGCTCCCGGGTGAGTCAAGTGAGGAGATTCACAACTGACTTTAGCAAAAGTAGTGAACTTACTAAAATCAATGGTGAATTCTTCTTAAAGGAACAAGGCAAAGAAATAGAGGAAAATAATAGAATAGGAAAAACTAGAGATCGCCTCACGGAAACTGGAGATATCAAGGGAACATTTCATGCAAGGACGGGCATGATAAAGGACATAATCAGTAAGGATCTAACAGAAGCAGAAAGGTGGCAAGAATACACAAAAGGACCGCACAATTCAGGTTTAATGACCCAGATAAACACAATGGTGTGGTCACTCACCTAGAGCCAGACATCCCGGAGTATAGAGTGGGCCCTAGGAAGCATTACTACAAACAAAGCTAGTGGAGGTGATGAAATTCCAGCTGAACTATTTCAAATCCTAAAAGGTGATGCTGTTAAAAATCTGCACTCAAAATGCCAGCAAATTTGGAAAACTCAGCAGTGGCCACAGGACTCAAAAAGGTCAGTTTTCATTCCAATTCCAAAGAAGGGCAAGGCCAACGAATGTTCCAACTACCATGAAATTATGCTCATTTCACACGCTAGTAAGTTTACACTCAAAACCCGTCAAGCTATGTTTCAGCAACATGCGAAATCAAGAACTTCCAAATGTACACATGGGCTTTGAAGAAGCAGAGGAACCAGAGATCAAATTCCCAACATTCATTGGATTGTGGAGAAAGCAAGAAAGTTCCAGAAAAACATCTACTTCCACTTTACTGCCTCCACTAAAGCCTATGACTATGTGGATCATAAGAAACTATGGAAAAGTCTTAAAGACATGGGTACCAGAACACCTTACCTGCCTCCTGAGAAACATGTATGTGGGTTCAAGAAGCAACAGGCAGAACCACACATGGAAAAAAGGACTGGTTCAAAACCGGGAAAGGAGTATGTACTGTCACTTTGCTTATTTAACTTGTATGCAGAATACATCATGCAAAATGCTAGACTAGAGGAAACACAAGCTGGAATCAAGACTGCCGGGAGAAATATCAATAACCTCAGACATGCAGATGACACCACCCTTACGGCAGAAAGTGAAGAGGAACTAAAGAGCCTTTTGATGAAAGTGAAAGAGGAGAGTGAAAAAGCTGGCTTAAAACTCAACATTCACAAAACGAAGATCATGGCATCCATTCCCATTTCTTCACAGTAAACAGAAGCCTGTTGGGCAGATTTTATTTTCCTGGGCTAAAAAGATCACTGTGGATGGTGACTGCGGCCATGAAATTAAAAGACACTTGCTTCCTGGAAGAAAAGCTGTAACAAACATAGACAGAGTATTAAAAAGCAGAGACGTCCCTTTGCCAACAAAGGCCCATATAGTCAAAGCTCTGGTTTTTCCAGTCATCATGTACAGATGTGAGTTGGATCATAAAGGAGGCTGACTGCCAAAGAATTAATGCTTTCTAACTGTGGTGCTGGAGAAGACTCTTGAGAGTCCCTTGGACTGTAAGGAGATCAAACCAGTCAATTCTAAAGGAAATCAACCTTGAACATTCATTGGAAGGACAGATGCTGAAGCTCCAACACTCTGGCCACCTGACGCAAAGAGCCAGCTCGCTGGTAGAGACCCCGCTGCACAGGAAGACTGAGGGCAGGAGGAGGGGGGGACAGCGGAGGATGCGATGGTTAGACAGCATCACCAACTCAACGGACATGAGTGTGAGCAGACTCTGGGAGGACAGGGGAGCCCGGCGTGCTGCAGTCCATGGGGCGGCAAAGAGTCAGACACAACTCAGCGACTAAACAACAACGCAGTGACCTCACAAAAGGAAAAACAGTTTTGGTAGCGAGGTGGGACACGGAAGCCTCATGAGGTAGATCTGAGACGACAAAAAGAGGTGCTGTAGGGCCTGGGGACGTTCAGGAGATGGAGCTGATGGGCAGCAGAGAGACGGAGAAGTCGCCGCAGGAGGAAGCAGCCTCAGAGGGACTTTTCCAGGACAGGAAAATAGCAGCATTATATGCTGGTGCAAATGATCCAGTGAAGAGGGAAAAGTTAATGCAGAACAGAGAGGTGGGGAAAACCTGCTGGTGTGATGGCCTGGCGTAGGCACCGGGAAATGCAGCAGCGGAAGACCTGGCCAGAGAGGAGGACACGGGCGGTTCACCGCTTCGCGGCAGGGAAAGCCAGCCACGAGGCAACGGGTGCCAGCCGCGGGGAGGTGCGGCCGTCTCCGCTGCCGCTTCTATTTTCTCAATAGGAAGCAAGGCCCCGGTTATGCATGAGGAAGAAATGGTGATAAACTGCTCTAAATGGAAGTGATGGTTTTATCTACTTCCCAAATTAGCTGAGTAATTTTGTTCAGATCGCCTCTTCAGAAAGAGAAGTGACTACTTCCTACCTAAGGCGGCCTTACCTGAGCACCCGTACTATATTATTTTTGCCCTTACTAATTCAGTGGTTATTCTGGTTCCACATATTAATAGTGAAACATAAAAAAACTATGGTTTATTGAAGTCAAAACATTCTCCAAGCACATAAAGGCATTATTCTCAAACTTCTGGTGTGATAGCATTCTCTTCTAATGTTCCTGAAAGTGAGAAATAAATAATTCAATACGGGAAAAGACCAAAAAAAAGGGAGGGGAAGATCAATACGCCCAACCTTGCCCAAAGTTATAACCCACTTGATTTAAAAAGAGATTGCAAGTTAAAAATACCCACTCCATCACAAATTTCAAAGTCAATGAAAACACAGTATCAGAATTATAATTCTGGTAGCTTAGAGAACAAACTTTCTCAATTTTACAATTTGAGAAACAGAGGCCCAGAGTCATAACTTAATCCCAGATCAAGTGATTATCTAGGGTCTGGTTAAAAACCAACACTCGGGCCTCCTAAAGCCCAGCCTAGCATTCTTTCCTCGATCCTTGCCACCACTCAAGTGCAGAAAGAAAGGAACAAGAGTGCAGCATGACTGCTCTGGTGCGGAGAGGCAGACGCGGGCCGCAGACACCCAGCACCCCCTGCCCAGCCTCTACTTCCTCACCAGCATCCACTAGAAAGGCTGGGAAGGGTTTGCTCCAGCCTCTTCTGTAACTAGAAAGTCTCGTGACAGAGCTCTAGCCAATGACACAAAAGCAGAATGCAGCTGGGGGTTTAGGCAGGTTTCGCCTCCCTGATAGACAGGTCTAGCTGACACTACCCTTCCTCGCCCTCTCTGTGCAAAGCCAGAACAGTCAGCTTGCAAGTACGCAGTGTCATCTCTGAGGATAAAGGGCCGATATGCTCAGGATGGTGAACTGAAAAGTATCTAAAAGTCTGAGTCTCTGATGACATCCCCAAACAGCCGCTGTTCAGTCACTAAGTAGTGTCCAACTCTAGCAACCCCATGGACTGCAGCACACCAGGATTCCTTGTCCTCACAGCCTCCTGAAGTTTGCTTAAATTCATGTCCGTCGAGTCGGTGATGCCATCAAGCCCTCTCATCTTCTGTACCCCCTTCTCCTTTAGCCTTCAATCTTTCTCAGCATCAGCATCTTTTCCAACCAGGCTGTGAGAAAAACCAAATCCTGATTTGCATAAGCCATCTTCTGACTTTCTCTAACTTGGAGTCAACTGCATTTCTAACACAATTAGCAACTCCCAATACTTGGTATATAAATAGGCATTATTTGAAGAGGTTTCCGGTTAAATGAGTCAAATTTAAGTTATAAAAAAATTAAGCAGGGAAAGGATTTGGGGAAGAGAGTGAAGGCAGCCACATAGTTTTTCAATCTCTGAACCTTATAAAACACACAGAGAAACCATGCAGAAAAACCCAAAACTCATGCATCAACTACAACAAAACCAGGTGCCAAGGTAACCCTAAAAACCCAAAATGCAAGCAGGTGAGGACAAACAAGTCACCCCAGTCACAGGACCCCCATTCGTAGAGGAGAAAGTGGGCTCCTGGGCACAAGGCCTTTCTGTCCTGCATTTCTTTGATTGCAGGAAACAGCGTTCACTCAGCCTTCATGACCTTCCCTGGATTCCAATGGGCAGATTCAAGCAGCCGTTAATTAGGGAAGGGAGAAGATGGGAAACCAAGGAGAAAAGACAGTCGAGAGCAGCCTTGGGGCAGGGTCCTGTTTCCCCATCCAAGGACCCACACGACAGCATCTCTGAGCTGTTCTGTGGACATTAAAACCCCCTCAGGAGGGAGAAGTTAATGACTAATACACAGCATGCAGACCAGACCAGCTGGACCTGAAGGGTGAGGACGTGGACCCCTACTTGCCGCACCACCAGCCCACCAGAAGGGTGTCCACGAGCTGATCACGCCCTCCTTGAACAATTATTATAAAGCCTGTCACTGTCTTCCCCAAGTTAGGACACTTGGGTTTGCGGGACTAGCCCACTGTGTCCCCCTCTGCCTGGCAAAGCAATACAGCTGTCCTTTCCGGCTTCACCCGGAATTCTGACTCCAAGATTTGATCCAGCACCAGAGAAGCTGAGCTTTCGGCATCAAAAGGAGCCATGAAGGTGGTATCTGAGGAGCCTGAGGTCAGGAGAACCTAAATCAGCTGGTGAGTAGTCACTGCGAAGTGCGGAGGCCCAACTGAGACCGGCAGCTGAAACAGGGAGGAGTTCTGTGCTCTCCAAAATCCGGGTTCACGTGAGAGCTAAAGGTGCTGACCTCAGATCCTACGGTCCCAAAACCAAGCTGACCTCAAAATCAGACAGGGATTCATGCTGAGGAGGAACTGCTGGGAGCAGAACAGACACTGAGCAGGAAAGGGACAAGGAGACAAGGAAACCGAGGATCAGACCAGGCGTGGTTAGGAGGGGCACGCCTCCACACCTGCGGACACCATGAAGGGGACAGAAGAGGGAGCTCTATGATATTAGGAAGCTTAGCTAAAGCTCACTTCACTCTAAAAGTCCAGAAAAAGTAACTTCACAAAAAAAGAGCAACAGAAAAGTAACTGAGGTCAAATTCTATACAAGGTTACTGTAGGAGAAAACGCGAGTCACAGGCCTATGGACAAAAGACTCTTGACAGTCCCTTGGAAAGAAAGGAGATAAAACCAGTCAATCCTAAAGGAAATCAACCCTGAATATTCATTGAAAGGACTGATACTGTAGTGGAAGTTCCAATACTTTGGCCACTTGATGCGAAGAGATGACTGACTAGAAGAGACCCTGATGCTGGGAAAGACTGAAGGCGGGAGGACAAGGGGACGACAGAGGATGAGATGGCTGGACGGTATTACCGACTCAATGGACGTGAGTTTGAGCAAACTCCAGGAGATGGCGATGGACAGGGAAGCTTGGAATTATGCGGGCCATGGTGCCACAGAGTCTGACATGACAGAGCGACTGAACAGCAACAATGGACAAGAAAATTATTCCAGAAAGACATGCCACAAAACAGAGGGGGGGAAACAAACAAGAAAACCACCAACCAACCCTATAACCTATCTCAGAATGAGCTAAAAGACTTTAAAAAAAAATAAATCCACACCCAGGTATATCATATTAAATCTTCAAGAAATAAAAAAAAATGAATCTTCAAAAGGTCAACAGCATGCAAATGCAAGTCAGGAGACAATGGAGTATCTTCAAAGAACTGGGGAGAAAACTGGTAACGCAGACTTCCTGTAACCAGTGAGGTATCTTTCAAAAATGAAAGCAAAGTAAAAACATTTTTAGACAAAATCTGAGAGTATTCATCACAAGCAGACCTGCTTTTTGATCCCTGGTTGGGGGAACTAAAATCCCACATGCTGCATGATGCAGCCAAAAGAAAAAAATATAGTCCTAAAGATTTTATAATGTAAACTGAATTAAAATCCCTTACAGTAGGGCATGTAAATGGGGATAGCGACAGGCAGAATTAAAGTGACCAAAGGAGCCTGCCTTGTTTGGGGAGAGGATAAAAAAACCAATTAACACTAGACCCAGAAAAGTTAAACACATTTGTTAGGGCACTCAGTAAAAGACGAATGAAAGAGTATGTCACTTCCAAGCTAACACAGGGAAGACACAATATTCAACTGAGTCAAAAAAAGAAAAACAAAAGACTTCCTGTGTAAGCCTGATTAGTTCTCCCAGTGGCAACAAGAAAGAAAGAGGCACAAAAAAAGATTTCCTTGAAGGCTGAAGAGCTCCCCAGGCAGTAGAGGGCAGGGCAAGGTCCAAGGGAGGGAGGAGAAGCAGAAGTGGGCTATGCCTCATCCCCAAGGCTGGAGGAGCTGGTGCCACCTCAGAAGCTTCCCTGGTAAAGACCCAGGGAGAAGATGGAGCAGCAAGGCCCTCCCACCAGGTATACAGGGGAAAAGATTTCAGAGAACACAGCCAAAAGCTGAATTTGTTCGACTCTGAATCAAGAGACCTTGATTTTCCAGGTCAGGAAAGCTACTCTGTCAGAAAAAGGAGAAGGCACAGCAAGGAGAGGGGGAAGGGGTGAGAACCTGTTAACATTCCAGCCTTTAAAACACATTATAGAACAGGAAAGACTAAACTAGAGATACCAAGGAAACATTTCATGCAAAGATGGGCACAATAAAGGATGGAAATATCATGGACCTAACAGAAACAGAAGAGATTAAGAAGAGGCGGCAAGAATATACATAAGAACTATACAAAAAAAGTCTTAATGACCTGGATAACCAGAATGGTGTGGTCACTCACCTTGAGCCAGACACCCTGGAGTGTGAAGTCAAGTGGGTCTTAGGAAGCATTACTACGAACAAAGCTAGTGGAGGTGATGGAATTCCAGTTAAGCTATTTCAAATCCTAAAAGACGATGCTGTTACCAACTGCTGCACTCAATATGCCAGCAGATTTGGAAAACTCAGCAATGGCCACCGGACTGGAAAAGGTCAGTTTTTATTCCAATCCCAAATGCCAAACAATGTTCAAACTACTGTACAATTGCACTAATTTCACACGCTAGCAAGGCAATGCTCAAAATCCTTCAAGCTAGGTTTCAACAGTACACTTCATTTCACTGAAGTAAACAATAGTTCACTTCAACAGTGAACCAAGAACTTCTAGATGTACAAGCTGGATTTAGAAAGGCAGAGGAATCAGAAACCAAATTGCCAACATCTGATGGGTCACTGAAAAAGCAATGGAATACCAGAAAAACACCTATTTCATTGCCTATGCTAAAGCCTTTGACTGTGTGGATCACAACAAACTGTTGAATTTTCTTAAAGAGATGGGAATACCAGACCACCTTACCTCCCTCCTGAGAAACCTGCATGTTGGTCAAGAAGTAACATTTAGAACCCTACATGGAACAACTGACTGCTTATCAAATGCAAATCAAAACCACAGTGAGGTACCATCTCACGCCAGTCAGAATGGCTGCTATCAAAAAGTCGACAAGCAATAAATGCTGGGGAGGGTGTGGAGAAAAGGGAACCCTCTTACACTGTTGGTGGGAATGCAAACTAGTACAGCCAGTATGGAGAACAGCGTGGAGAGTCCTTAAAAAACTGGAAACAGAACTGCCTTATGACCCAGCAATGCCACTGCTGGGCATACACCCCGAGGAAACCAGAACTGAAAGAGACACGAGTACCCCAACGTTCTCGCAGCACTGTCTATAAGAGCCAGGACATGAACGGGTAAGAAAGCTGTGGTACATATACACGATGGAGTATTATTCAACTACAAAAAAGAATGCATTTGAGCCAGTTCTAATGAGGTGGATGAAATTGGAGCCTATTATACAGAGCGAAGTCAGTCAGAAAGAAAAACACAAATATAGTATATTAACACATATATATGGAATTTAGAAAGATGGTAATGACAACCCTATACGCAAGACACCAAAAGAGACACAGATGTAAAGAACAGACTTTTGGACTCTGTGGGAGAAGGCGAGGGTGGGATGATTTGACAGAATAGCCCTGAAACATGTATATTATCATATGTGAAATAGATCACCAGGCCAAGTTTGATGCAGGAAGCAGGGCACTCAAAGCTGGTGTGCTGGGACAACCCAGAGGGGTGGGATGAGGAGAGGTGGGAGGGGGGTTCAGGACAGGGGACACATGTACACCCATGGCTGATTCACGTCAATGTACAGCAAAAACCACAACATTGTAAAGCAATTAGCCTCCAATTAAAATAAACAAATTTTTTTAAATCTAAAAAAAAAATTGGGAAAGGAGTACAACAAGCCTGTATACTGTCACCCTGCTTATTTAATTTATATGCAGAGTACATCATGTGAAATAGATGTATTCTGATGAATCACAAGCTGAACTCAAGATGGCTGAGAGAAATATCAAGAACCTCAGATATGCAGATGATCCCACCCTAATGGCAGAAATCAAAGAGGAACTAAAGAGCCTCTTGATGAAAGCAAAAGAGGAGAGTGAAAAAGCTGGCTTAGAATTCAACATTCAGAAAAAAAAAGATTATAGCACCCGGTCCCATCACTTCAAGGCAAACAGATGGAGAAAAAAATGAAAACAGTGGCAGACTTCATTTTCTTGGGCTCCAAAATTATTGCGGATAGTGACTGCAGCCACGAAATTAAAAGACGCTTGCTCCTTGGGAAAAAAGCTATGACAAACCTAGACAGCATATTAAAAAGCAGAGACATCACTTTGCCAAAAAGTGTCAAAGCTGTCTTGTCAAAGCTATGGTTTTTCCAGTAGTCATGTGTGGATGTAAGAATCAGACCATAAAGAAGGCTGAGTGCCAAAGAATTGATGCTTTGAACTGTGGTGCAAGAGAAGAATCTTGAGAGTCCCTTGAACAAAGAGATCAAACCAGTCCATTCTAAAGGAGATCAACCCTGAATGTTCACTGGAAGGAGTCATGCGGAAGCTGAAGCTCCAATCCTTTGGCCACCTGAAGCAAAGAGCTGACTCATTAGAAAAGACCCTGATGCTGGGAAAGATTGAAGGTGGGAGGAGAAGGGGCGACAGGACAAGACGCAAAGGCTGGCATCGCCGACACAACAGGCATGAGTCTGAGCAAGCTCTGGGGGACAGTGAAGGAAGGGGAGCCGTGGGCTGCAGTCCGTGAGGTCAAGAGGTGAACATGGTTTAGTGACAGAACAACAACACTCTCGACGGTTCCAAGTTCTCTGAAACCTTTCCTACGCCGGCCCCTCCTGCCGTGTCCTGAGCCCAGTGTCTTCCCGTGTGGCCCACGCTGGGCACTGCAGCCAGTGATCTTCACCAACACCCACGGCAGCAGGCGGCAGCCTAGACAAACGAAGCTCTGGGACTTTCACGTGACCGCATTTCTCGCCCCTTGCAGCGTCACCTTTTCCCTAGGTTCTGCCCCACACCAAGTCACTCTGTTAGTCTCAACAGGGACCTGAAAGAGCTCATTTGCTTCTCCTGGGCAAACACTTCTTCCTCAAGAGGGTCCTGGCTGTCCTAGTTTACTTGTGATTCCTTTATAACATTCATTCAGTCAGACTAGTGAGTGTTAGGCTGCCATTATATCGTCCTCCCCTCCTGGCGGCTGGGGAGGCGCAGAGGGGGGGATGCAACACACGCCAAGATGAAGGTTACACAGGGGCTTCGTACAAAACAGAAACCGAGGATGAAACTCAGGGGAGTCTGGGGTTCTGAGCTAACACTACCTGGCTTTAGAGGGAAACACTCTTCCAAAAGTCATTCGAATCCACAGATGAAAGTACTTTCTGGCCACGCATCTGAAAGGAGGAGAGAAAGGACACACATTTAAGAGCTCCATCTGGTTTGCATCATCGATTTTCTGGGAAGGAGACGGAAATGTAACGCTCTCGGGGTGGGATGCTAGCGTGAGTCGAAGGTGAATCACAGATAATCCTGTATCATACAGAAAAAAGGGGAATTAGCCGTGCAGTGCAGGGAGCTCAGCGACAACCTAGAGGGGTGGGATGGGATGGGACAGGGTGGGAGGTGGTAGGGAGGTTCAAGAGGGAGGTGATATACGGACACCTGTGGCTGATTCATGTTGATATATGGCAGAAACCAACGCAATACTGTAAAGCCAATTATTCTGCAATAAATATAAATTTTAAAAAAATAGCACAAGATGGGACAGATTTAAAAAGCCAAAGTTGAGCAGATTATTTTTTTTAAATACTATTAATATACTCTGTCCATAAAGACTTCAGATTTGAGGAACAGGAAGTAGACGCTAGTGCTTTTGTCCACATTCTTCCTGCCTGAAACACCTGGCAAAGGCCCACTTACCCAACAAGTCCATCTTCGACGCTCACGCCTATGTGAAGCTTTCCTGGGCTCTCCCCAACCAACCAGAGCAAGGAGCTTGCTGCTCTCAGCCCTGCTCCAGCCCCTAGAGTAATGTGATGATGCAGAATCCCAGAAAACCGCCCGCAGGGTGCCTGTCATTCCCTCTGCACTCTGGGCCTGAGAGCAGGGACCGTGGCTCACAGTATCCCCGAATACTACCTGGAGCACACAGGAAGGTGAGCTTGTCTTGGCCAGTTAACCTCCAGGTTCAGCCTGGAACACTCTCCTTCCTCCCGCCCTTTACCTGCCTTAATCTTACTTATCCTTCAGGACTCAGCTAAACTCCACCTCCTCCAGGAAGTCACCACTGGCAATGCTGGGCTGGTGCGGCTTTTCCTGCCCCATGGGCCTGGGGACCACATCCGCCCTCCTCACAGCACTCACCACACTTCACTGTTGTGGCTTGTCTGCCGGGCCTACTTGATTTTATAGTTCCGTGAGCAATTGCACTAGGAATGTCGTATTCACCTTACACGCTCAGCATCTAACACAACACCTGGCCAGGCAGGCACCTGGTAACTTTTTGCTGAATAAACAAAAGGATACCTTTCAAAGACCTGCTCAAGAGTAGCAGAAAATGATCATTTTCTTGAACCACATTTAGACTTTTTCTGGAAGACTCTTTATAGCTTACACATTGTGGGGCACAAGTGGAGACCATGAATGAAAACACTCGATGGTTTCTACAGCTGCAGATTCCTAAATATTCTGAACATTCTGTCATGGTGAACAGGCATCACGGTCTCCAATTAACTGAAATAAGAGAATAAGAACCACCCCCTTGTTTTAACCAGAAAGGGGGAACAATGGCCAGTCCCTGAGGCAAGGAACCCCTGGCAAGCTCACCTGACACGCAGCTCTCTTAGCCGGCCCCTTCGGGTTCGGGCCTGGGAGGGATGGCACTTCACTGGCTGACTGGCCCTAGATCCCTCACTCTGGCTCCCAGAAAATGCTGAGGACTTCTTTCTGGGCAGTATCTTTGGAGAATAAGGCTTCTTTACTGCACTGTCCCTAAAAGACCTCAAATTTGAGGAGAAAAGGGGAGAACCAAATTATCTCTGCATGTGATACAAATATCTTTCAACATACAAGTGAAATTAAAAAGATAAGCTCATCAAGACAGAAAGGTAATAACTCTACTTCAAAGACAATAAACTGCCCAATCTCTGACAAAATACCCACCCCCCAGGCTTCCCTGCTGCCTCACTGGTAAAGAATCCGCCTGCCAACGCAGGAGACATGGGTTCGATCCCTGGTCCGGGAAGATCTCACATGCTACAGAGCAACTAAGTCTGCTGTGCTCTAAAGCCCAGGAGCACAGTTACTGAAGCCCCAGCACCCCAGAGCCTGTGCTTCACGACGAGAGAGGCCACTGCAATAAGAAGGCTTCGCACCGCAACTACAGAATAGCCCTTGCTCACAGCAACCAGAGAAAAGCTCGTTGCATCAACAAAGACCCAGCGCGGCCAAAAAATAAATAAAGATGATTAAAGAAAACAAAAAAAAAGAAACACCCATCCCATCTGGAGATGAGCACTGCTAGATCAGCTCTAAGCAGAAGCTACAGAGCTGCAGGGCACCTGGGAGACCTCAGTCCTAGCACATACTTCTTGAAACATGTCATTTAAGGGGAATCATTTTCAAGTTAGAAACAGGTTTCTTCATGTAGAAACAATTAGGAATGATTTCAAGGTTAGGCGACTTTTACATCAATGTGAAACTACACACCTTGACGAAACACTAAATTTATGACTTTTAATCCCATTTTAGAAACATTAAGCGATCTTATTGGTATGAACTCATGATTTTAAAAAACACATGCCAGAGATCTGCCTGCAGGAAATATCTAGCGGCAACAACATCCCATCGGCAATGAGCAAATGGAGAGCTCAAATATCGTTTCTAAAATGCCACTGCCTACCAAGAGGAAGCGGCAGTGCTTGGAAATATGGCTGACTTTCAGGTCTGAGACAAGAGAAATACAAGACAGGCTGGACTATCTTACTGGATCAGAAAGTAAGTAAATATTCAAAGAATGACAGGAGAATGTCAAAAGGACACAGGAACCAGCCAAAAAGGGCTCCCAATGATCAAATCTGGCAGTAACAGACTAGAACCCACCGAATAAAACAGGACTCCACAAATCCACGCTGAAGTAATTAAATGAGTCAATAAATAGATGAAGAAAAATGGGAAGCTCTACTCTGCAGTAGAATACAACGAATCAACTTTTAGGAACCATCACAGAGTAACTGACTCAGCTAAGAATCATCAATGAACGTAAAGCAAGTGGGTGCTAGTCTGGTGAGAAACAGGCTATTGATGTGGTTTCAACACATCTCCCCACAAACACTCGTCCACTTCTTTACAGTGAGAAGCCTGACAGGTATCATCTACACCAAGTGATAAAAGTAACCATCAATGGTAACAGGACCAAATCTCCTGATATCGATGTACTGAGAACACAGCATCATCTCTGTGAAACTCTTGCCAAAAATACATAACCTGAATTCGTCATGAAGAAACACTGAACAAATTCAAATATATATATAAAAGGTAAGCTAAACTCTTCAAAAATGTTAGGTCATGGAAGATAAGGAAATATTGAGAGGTATTAAAGCGTCTGCCTCCAATGCGGGGGAAATGGCAATCCACTCCAGTACTCTTGCCTGGAGAATCCATGGACAGAGAAGCCTAGTAGGTTACAGACCATGGGGTCGCAAAGAGTCAGACACGACTGAGCGACTTCACCTCACCTCACCTCACTTCCAAATTAAAGGGGACTAAAAAGACAAAATGAGGGACTTCCCTGGTGGTCCAATGGCTAAGATCCTGTGCTCCTAATGCAGGGGGCCCAGGTTCAAACCCTGGTCAGGGAGTTAGATTCCACATGCTGCAACTAAGACCCGGCACAGCCAAATAAATGAATAAATATTAAAAAAGACAAAATGAAAAGGGAAGCTTTTCTTACATTTTGTTGTTTTCTTTCTGCTATAAATATCATTTTGGGGACAACTGACTTCCACTTACTCACAAATGGCCCAGAGGAGGGAGGAAACATATAGTTCGACTCTCATTATTTGTGGCAAGTTCTATAAAGCCACCATAAGCACTGAGCTAGTGAATATACTGAACCACTGTCCCTAAAGGAGAACACACGTTAGCTTCCTGCCAGTCTCTAAAAGCCTTCTCATCGGGACTCCCCTGGCAGTCTAGCGGTCAAGGCTCCATGTTTCCACTGCAGGGGGCGTAGGTTTGACCCCTGGTAAGGGAACTAAGATCCTGCATGCCAAAAAAACATCATCAACTAATCAATACGGAGCCTTGTTTTACGTGTGCCTGTGTTTAAAGATACCACACTTAATACATACAGGGAGTCTTTAACATTGAACTCAAGTCGACAGCCCTGTAACTCATGCTTGGACAAAGTGCATCTAACACGCATTTTTTAAAATTATTTCTGGCTGTGCTGGTCTTCACTGCTGCGCATGGGCGTGCTTTAGCTGCAGCCCGCGGTGGCTCCTCCTAGCAGGGGGTTCTCTTGATACGCAGCACGGGCTCTAAAGCGTGGACTCAGTAGCTGGGGCGCACGGGCTTAGTCACCCTGTGACACATGGACTCTTCCCAGACTAGAATGGAATCCGTGGTCCCCGCATTGGCAGGCAGATTCTCAACCACTGGGCCACCAGGGAAGGCCTACACTTTTTTTTTTGGCCTCATCTCAAGGCCTGATCTCAAGGCCGCGTCTCAAAGACTTTGATCCTGGGAAAGACTGAAGGCAGGAGGAGAAGGGGACGACAGGAGGATGAAACAGATGGATGGCATCACTGATTCAATGGACATGAGTCTGAGCAAGCTCAAGGAGACGGTGAAAGACAGGGAAGCCCGGCATGCTGCTGTCCACAGGGTCACGAAGAGTCGGACATGACTGAGCAAGTGAACAACAAACAAGGCACGCGGGATCTTAGTTTCCCCACCAGGGACTGAACCCACATCCCCAGCACTGAGAGTGTGGAGTCTTAACCTCTGAACCGCCAAAGAGGTCCCCTACATTTCCTTCATAAGGTACATCACAGTCCTCCTGCACCAAGGAACACTAGACAGAACTTCAGCGCTGTGATTAGGGACCACTTCAAACAGCAAAACCGTCAACAGAAAGCACAAACTGTGAAAAGATGGCAGTACACAGACTGGGAAAAGGGTCCTCACCTGCAGTATGAGCTGAAACAGGAAGGCAGAGCATGGCCACGTTTGAGTTCAGCCAGAAGCATGTGTATCGGTGACTAAAATGCTTTGCCCCTCTGCACATGTCTACAAACGACATGAAATCACTGAGAGGAGAGACAGACGACAGAGATGGGGGGAGGAGAGAGACAGAAGCAGATGAATGTGGTAAAAATGTTAACAGGAAAATCTGGACAAGAAAGATATATAGTTCTTTGTCCTGATCTTGCAATGTTTCTCTAAATTTGAAATTATTTCAAAATAAAACATTAACAAAAAATTTTAAAACGAGGTTTTCATCCCACTCATTTTACTATAAATATGGGAGGCTCTAAAAATGTTAAGAGCCTATGAAACAGCAAACTGATGGGAAAAGTGCTAGGTCAGTGCCCTTCTGAAGTCCTGTTACGTCATCAAACAGGTCATCAGCCTGGGAGGCCCACGCCTGACGTCATCCCTGACCACTGCTCTCTCCTTTCATCAGACTCTGGGCTCCCCCTCACCAGCTAGTGAGTCAAGCAGCAGATGAACTATCTGCAGCTCTGTAAGTTTAATGCTCATAAAGATACCAACCCTGGTGTAAGTGAAGTAGCCCCAGAAATCTAAGCTATTCTAACACCAAAAGGAAGAGATCACAAACTGAAGCCACAGATTTGTCTCCGTACCTGTATGCCTGTTTCCCATCACAAGGCCTCATGATGACAGGAACCACTTTTATCTGCTAATATATACTCAGCCCCTAACACACTGCCAGGCACTCACAGTAGGCAGACATATAAAATGTGTTCACTTATGGAACAAAGCAAAGGCAGAAGGAAAGAAATATGAAACAGAAGGCACTTCAAAAACAATACCAGAAACCCAACAATCATGAGGAACAGGGGAGGAGCCTGATTTAATTCAGAACACAGGCAGACAATAGCTTTTTTAAAAAAAAAATGTCGAGAGGATGATTAGCCAAGAAACACACAAAAAAAATAGAAGTGAGGAGAAAGAATTTGAAAATGTTCATTCAAAAGGGACAAGGAGAAAAGACAAAAACTCTAATTCAAAAAGATACATGTACCCCAATGTTCAAAGCAGCGATATTTACAATAGCCAAGACATGACGTGAAGTCGCTCAGTCGTGCCCGACTCTCTGCGATTCCATGGACTATAGCCTACCAGGCTCCTCCATCCATGGGATTCTCCAGGCAGGAGTACTGGAGTGGGTTGCCATTTCCTTCTCTAGGAGATCTTCCCCACCCAGGGATCGAACCTGGGTCTCCTGCATTGCAGGCAGACGCTTCACCATCTGAGCCACCAGGGAAGCTCATGAAAGAAGCCTAAATGGCCATCGACAGGTGAGTAGATAGACAAAGGTGTGGTACATACATACACAATGGAGTATCAGTCATAAAAAAATGAAATGGTGCCATTTGCAGCAACAGGATGAACCTGGAGATTCTCACACTAAGTGAAGTGAGTCGGACAAAGAAATGATCACAGAACATCACTCACCTAGGGAATCTAAAATGTGATATAAATGAGCTTATTTACAAAACAGAAATAGATTCACAAATACAGAAAACTTGGTGTTACCAAAAGTGAAATGGATAAATTGCGAGTTTGGGAGTAACAGATACACTCTATAAAATAAACAAGGACCAAGTGTATAGCTCAGGGAACTATATTCAATATCTTGTAATAACCTCCAATGGAAAAGAATCTGAAAAAGAACATATATATGTATATATATATATGTGTGTGTGTGTAACTTAATCACTTTGGTGTACAGCTGAAACACACACAACATTGTACATCAGCTATACTTCGACTTTTCTAAAACTAAGAAAAATTAAAAAAACAAAACAGCGCCCAGGGGAAGGCATACCCTAACCAATTCATTTAACTCTTCACTTGGCAGGTGCGCCCTGCAGAGTTCGTTTATTCTCTCAGTATCAAGGACCTACTATTGTACGCTCAGCAACACAGCGCGGCGTGGGGCTTGTCGCTGCTGCTGTTATCCGACACTCTCCAGCTCCATGGACTGCAGCACGCCAGGCTTCCCTGTCCTTCAACATCTCCTGGAGCCGCTCAAACTCACGTGCTTTGAGTCAGTGATGCCACCCAACCATCTCATCCTCTGTGGCCCCCTTCTCCTCCTGCCCTCAGTCTTTCCCAGCATCAAGGTCTTTTCTAATGAGTCAGCTCTTCACATCAAGTAGCCAAAGTATTGGAGCTTCAGAATCAGTCCTTCCAAGGAATATTCAGGGTTGATTTCCTTTAGGAATGACTGGTTGGATCTCCTTGCAGTCCAAGGGACTCTCAAGAGTCTTCTCCAACACCACCAAAAGCAGTAATTCTTTGATGCTCAGCCTTCCTTATGGGCCAACCCTCAAATCCATACATGACTACTGGGAAAACCAGAGCTTTGACTATACGGACCTTTGTCAGCAAAGTAATTTCTGTTTTTCAATATGCTACAAAGACAAATATGTATTCAGTGTGTTTCTCATGTCTTACAATGAGAAAACAAGACTATCGACAGCTTACAGCAAGCACAGGACACTGACACGCACCCAGTGTTTATCCTCTACTTGGCTGCCCAGAATAAGGACTACATTTCTGAAGCTCCCCTGCTCCTACCTTCTAAAATTATGTTCTAAGAGGATGTATAGAGGCTCATCAGGCGGCAGGTTCCTACGACCTGCCTTAAGAGCCAGCCAGTGCACACTTTGTCTTCATATCTCCCTCCTACATGCTGCTTGGAATGGCTGCGCAGTTGAACTGGGAGGACGAGAATCACCTCTCAGAGATGGCGGTGTGGACGGGGGGAGGTCCTGGGTCCATAAGACCCTTACTGGACATAACCATCATAACCACCTGCCTCCACACTTCCTATGTGTGAAAGGAAAATCACTTCTATCTTGTTTAGCATCCGTTACTTTGGATTTCAGGCTTCCCAGGTGGCTCAGTCTTTCTCAACCTGCCAATGCAGGAGACACAGGTTCAATCCCTGGGTCAGGAAGATCTCCTGGAGAAGGAAATGGAAACTTGATCCAGTATTCTTCCCTGGAGAATGCCATGGACAGAGAAACCTGGTGGGCAACAGTCCATGGGGTCGCAAAGAGGTGGACACGACTCAGCAACTACATGATAACAACAACTCTGGATTTCCTGAACCTGACCCAAACTCAGAGCTGGATACTGCAAACAGAGTATGAGGCATAGAGTGGTGAGAAACGAGGCTAGAAAACGGACTGTGGAGACGCCTTGAAGGCAAAGCAAAGGAGCATGGACTGGAGCCCAAAGGCAACAAGAATCACTGGAAAGTTGTAAGTAGGGAGGGCTGACACAGTCAGATTTGAATACTCTGCACTTATCCTGGAGGTGATGTATCAGCTATGTTCCCACACTGTGATTTCAAACTCCCTGAGAAAACTTCAGAATATAATACGGCTTCCGGCAGCAGGCAAGCATACACTGCCGGTTTCCCTAGTTATTTCTCACTGTAAACAAATTATCTGGTACTTCGTGCACTGAAATGAATGGAAGTAACTGGCATGCTGACAGGTACATGAGTTTAGTAAGCACAAGCCCATCTCCAAAAGACTCAGGGACCATTCTCAAAATTGAGGGTGTGGGTGGATCGGAAGTACTACAGCCTTGTGAGAATGCACACTCTGGGTTCTAAGAGGGTCAGGGAACCATACGCCCTACAACTGGTTTAAGGTGACTGTGGAATAGGAATGTACCAAGGAGAATAAAAAGGGAAACGCAAATCCTTTAGAAAGGAAGGCACCGTCATAAACCTAGAGACAGTCCCGTAGTGCACCGTGTCCAGCACACCAAGAAGCTCGACTCCGCGTAAGGGAACAGGAACGACAGATCCACAAAGGCTTCAGATACTAAAGAGATGTGTATCTGTGTATGCTACAAATGTATATTCACATACATATACACACACTTTTTATTCACTCAGAGACAGTTTACTGGACACTCATTGCTGATGAGAATAAGTATATAAAGATAAAAGAGTTTCTCAAGAGTTTATGGTGTATCAAGAGGACAGTGAGAACACCAATCATTAAACACCATGAAAACGGTAAACTGAGTGTGTTATGGGAACATCCCCACTGGGCGCCTAATCCACCCTGGGGTGGGGAGGGGGAACAGGGCGGTAAGAGGCTTCCTAGAGATGATGCTGGACCTGAGTTTGGAAATATGAGTAGAAACTAGGCGGGAGCTGGGAACCGGAAAGAGCAGGTGTGCACACGAGGTGCGACCAGTGCAGAAGCTCACGGAGAGGAGAGGAGCTTCAGGGCGCCCCGCAGGACTCGCACGGTGGGCCTCAGACTGCTTCACCGCAGAACACCGAGGGAGTCCATTCTCCTGCCAAAGCTTCCCATCCGAAAGCTGCATAGTATCTGAGGAAACAGAGCTTCAACTTAAGGCCATGGTTACTTTGTTTTAGAAGCTAAAGTAAGGCAGGCCTGACAAGCACTTTACGGATCACTGGTAAGCACTGTCAGGGCATGGATTCAGCTTTAGAGGATGGATCCCTCAAAAGCTGTGGGATCAGCAGGGGCAGGACCTCAGCAGCTGTGCTGGGAGCTCCATGACCCTGCTCCAAGAAAAACTTGATTAAAGCAGGGGGAGAAATTTGACTTACATTGGACCAACCAGAGTCATTCTCCTAGAACTGGATTTTGAGCTGAGACACAGTCTGTACAGGAGATGGGGGCTGAAGCACAGAGATGGCACTGCTCGGAAGGAAGGGCCCGAACGCTGCTGAGCAGGTCTCTCCAGCTGCGCTGGCTTCCACCCTGCCCAAGACCTAAGAGATTCTATTTTTTAAAAAAAGAAAGAAAGAAACTTCTGCATGGGGACTTCCCTGGTGGTTCAGTGGCTAAGACTCCGTGCTACCAATGCAGGGGGCCCAACTTCAATCCCTGGTCAGGGACTTGGATCCTACATGCTGCAACTAAGACCCAGCATAGCCCAATAAATACACAAAAACCTTCTGTATGTTAGTAGAATCCAAGGTTGCTCGCTCCTTGGAAGGAAAGCTATGATGAGCCCAGACAGTGTATTAAAAAGCAGAGATATCACTCTGCCGACCAAGGTCCATATAGTCAAAGCTACGGTTTTTCCAGCAGTCATGTATGGATGTGAGTACTGGACCATAAAGAAGGCTGAGTGCCAACGAATTGATGCTTTTGAATTGTGGTGCTGGAGAAGACTCGTAAGAATACCTTGTACTTCAAGGAAATCAAACCAATCAATCTTAAAGGAAATCAACCCTGAATATTCATTGGAAGAACTGACGTTGAAGCTCCAATCGTTTGGCCACCTCCTGCGAAGAGCCAACTCACTGGGAAAGACTATGATGCTGGGAAAAACTGAAGCCAAAAGGCATCTTGCAGGGAGGGGCCAAGGGGATCAACAGTCTGGCCTCACTTTCCTCCCTCTCTCCTCACTATCTTCTACCAGGACCTCACTGGTCAAAGTCAATGGAAAGCCCTGGATACACAAGTGGAGGGTTTATACTGAAGATAGCCAGCACAAAGAGGTAATTCCCTAGCTCGTGTACTTCCAAAGTCTGAACATGAGCCTTCAGACTAGAACTGGCGGCTCAAATTGCCAGCTCTTCCTGTTCCTCTCAGTGTGCTGACCTGTGTACAGGGTCCCAGCCTTTGCAGCATGCAGACTGCAGCAGCTCCCACTATAACCTCAGCACCAGGTGGGTCTCGCTCTTCAAAGCCTGTCCCAGCTTTAGAGGAAAACCTCTGACTGGCCCCATGCAGTCACATGCCCCGCCCTGAACCAATGCCTTCGTCTTAAGACACAGGCTACTCATGAAGGGCCAGGTGCAAGCCACCACTGTCGATCTGAGGTTTGTTAGTAAATTGTAGTCTCTTTCTGGTAGATTCCCTCCTCTCTCCTAGGCTAGCCAGAACTGAAGTCTCTTATTTTCAATCAAAAGAACCTTAGTGCAGGCTGAAAGCAGCCTCAATCCGAAGGAGGAGGAGGAGAAAGCCAGCCTCAGTATAACTTTCAGGAATATCATCCTTATTTCTGTTCAAAGCAAGAATTTTAATGATGGATATCAATGATGGATATCTCCACACACCCAAAATGGATTCTGACTGTAACATAAAGTATAAAACGTGCATTATACTCTATATCCTAGATGAGAAACCCAAAATATCAGCAAAAAACTGTTACTCACTACTCCTGATTTTAGGAAAAAACATTTTAAGAATTTTTTATTTTCACACAAAAAGTATTTACAAGCTTTTAAATAAGCCATAATTTCAGTTATATTTTTTGTCAAGTCTCATCACTCACCTGGAGTCAACCTTCCTCTCCATTCTCTACTTAATCTTTTTTTTGCTGAAAATTCAACCAGTGGCTTGATGCACTTTGCAGTAAGCAGATTCTTCATGAATCAAAAATTAGTGATCTGTGTGTGGAATACTAGGAAAATGAGAAAATACGACAAGCATTAATTCGCAGGAAAAATGTGAAATATACAAGAGAGGAAGAGTTGCCATAGTCTACTTGGTTCCACATGCGCCTTCCCAGATGGCCCAGTGGTAAAGAATCCATCCGCCTGCTAACGCAGGAGACCTGGGTTGCATCTCGAGGTTGGGAAGATCCCCTGGAGAAGGTAATGGCAGCTGACTCCAGTATTCTGGCCTGGAAAATTCCACGGACAGAGGAGCCCGTCAAGCTACAGTCTACGAAGCTGCGAAGAGTCAGATACAGCTGAGTAAATGAGGGCGTGTGCGGGCACATACATTTGGTTCGACAGTGAATATTTGTTATTTAACGTAAACACTATTAACAGCAAATTACCACATAACCACGCTGATGGGATGAGGAAAGAAAAACTGAGCCGAGTACTTACTTCCCATGAATAATGGTTGACACATGGTGTAAATTTAACAAATCAAAAAATATCACCTATAAGGTTATTTACTTCCAATTTACAAGTAACATCAGGAGAAACAGAAGAATGGAAACTAGAACTGCAGCCTGGAGACTATTTTCTAACATAAGCTTTCAATATTAATTTCTTTTGGCCCTGCCAGGCGGCACATGGGAATCTTAGTTCCTGGGCCAGGGAGGATGGAACCTGCACCCCTGAAACTGGAAACTCGGAATCTTAACCCCTGGACTGCCAGGAAAGTCCCAATACTAATTTTTTAATACGCCTGTTAATTTCAAAAATGCAAATCTAAGAGTAACTTAAAGAAGTTTCTACAGTATTCTGCAGCTTCTAACAATAACTGAGAAATGAGCGATCTTGCTACAGAAAAGCAAGGAAATACCTAAATTTATATGCCAAGTTTAAGAATAAATTTCAACTACGTCTTCCAGGAAGCCTTCCACGACACCTCCACGCCTTACACTTCTATGGCACTCAGGTGGGTACCATGCCACCTAGAAAGTCTAGATTAGAGTAAAAATAGCATTCATGGAGCGGGCACTCTGTGTCAGGCACAGTATCAATACTGAGCACTTTTCATTAACTAGTTGCTTTAGCACAACCACCTCAACAGCTGGTAATCATCTTCATTTTACAGATAAAGGGCCCACATTATCACTAAGTGGTACAGCTGGGACTGGTACGCAGGGACTTAACACCATTCGCTCAATAAATATTTACTATACTCCAGAGGTTGACAATAAACCTGAACTGCCTCCCATCATATAAACACAGCACCACGAGGCTTCCCTGGCGGTCCAATAAGAATCGGCATCCCGATGCAGAGGGCCTGGGTTCCAACCCTGGTCAGGGAACTAGGATACCACATGCCACCAGGCAACCAGAGAAAGCTCGAGCGCGGCAACGGAGACTCAGTGCAAGCAAAAATAAATAAGTAAATTAATTGTAACTAAAAAGAATAAAAAGCAAGCACTAATCTCCCACCTGCGGGTGTTCGCCCAGCTGGCCCTCAAGGCTCTGGTGCGGCCCCTAAGTTCTGCAAACCCTCCCTGCTCGTTCGGCCACACAGCAGGGAATTCGAATTCGCGCGCGCCAATGAGCCCGGCAGGGACGCGGCACACGCACCCGCCCGCGTTCCCCTGACGCCGGGGAGGACGCGGAGCGAGAAGCGCCGAGCCCGGGCGCCGTCCTGCGCGCCCTTCCACCGCCTCCCCTCTTCCACTTCCGCCCTGCGGGGAGGCAGCATCACCTGCGCTTCCAGAGGCGGAGGAAGCGGACGCGCCCACAGAGTAGTCACCGACCAGGCTCGGAGGGACGCGCGCTCGCCTGAGCTCCGGCCTCGAAGGCCGAGCCCTCGCGCCTCAGACAAGCCTCGGGAGACGCGGCCGGTGCGCGCCGCCCCCTCACTTCCCGCGCCTCCGGACGCAAGTCTCGCGCCGGCCCCGCCCCCGTCTCCACGGCAACACTGCGTGCGTGCGGGACGCCCAGCCCGGGCCCGGAGTTCGCGCAGCCTCAGTGTGCAGGGGACGCGCCCACCCCCACCCGCCGACGCCGCCTCTCTGCGTCCGAAACGCGAGTTAGCGTGAGGTGCGTGGAGACGCGCACTTGCCTCGGCGGCCCCCGGGGGCCTCCGGCCTCTGTGGCTCGCTCGCTTCTGCTCTCAGAGCTCAGCTTTCTGCCGCTTTTGGACGGGAGCGGTGGGAGCGCTTTCATTTGCTTCAGGATATCGATGTTGGTTTGAGGCTGTTTCGAGTGGATTCCCGAGTTAGACTTCGCGGGGCAGGCACTAGAGACGACGAGCGAGGCTCCTGCGTGGAGGCCGGGGGTGGGGCGCCGAGGTCGCCCTCCAGCCACCTCCGGCCTCGCGAGTACTGGGCCGCTCCGGGTTCTCCACGGTTCCCGGGGAACAGTGAGCCGGTACCGAAGCGCGCGCGTGCGTGCAGTGGGGAGATTGTCAGCGAGGACTGTGTGGGGGAGGGCACGTGGTTGCTCAGCCGGGGAATTGAGATTATCCCAGGTTGATATCATCTCTTAACCATTACTTTTAAAACGTAACTAACAAGCATTAATTATTAGTATCGCGTAAACAGCCGTTAATTTTAAAATTTAGGCCCACTCATCATCTTTTTAACATGAGGATGGGAGACGTTAGGTAGGGCACTATTTTTAATTGAATATTTACAAGGTTAATAGTGTTAATAGTGTACAGCGAAATGATTCAGGTATGTATTTTCAGATTCTTTTTCATTATAGGTCATTAAGGTAGGGCATTTTTGTATCCTTTCCTTCTGTGTTTTGTAAAACATTTAAAGCGAAAAACAAAGGCTAGCATTATGAATATAAATGCTTGAGACATTTTACGTGAAAAACATGAGGAAAAAAAAGTTGAGTGCTTTGGGATTAGAATCACAGATAATTTGCATTTTTGCTCTATTTTCTACTTATGTCAGTTTTTGTAATTAAAAGTGTTTAAAAGGAGAAGGTCCACTTTAGCGGGACATAGGACAATCTTTTTATCTGATGTGGCCAAGTGCTTTTTAAAATAATTTAGTGACTTTCAAAAATCTTAATTAACACGGTAACTAGTATTTACTTACTGTAAAGCTACTTTTATAAGTATTAATATTTCTGTAAATAATGTTTATACAAATTACAACTATCCAGGAAGATAGTATGCTTTTTAAATGATTTACTAACACTTTGTCATGTGCGTTTACCACCGTTGGTTTTGACTGATTTATGAAGGAATTAAAGCCATTTCTGTTTGAATTATAATAAAATAATTAGTCCTCTTGGGAAAGATTAATCAGAATAACAAGAGATAGTGCAGCAGCACTTGATGCGGTCAGACTCTTTTAAGTACTTTGCATATATAAAGTCAAAGATGTAAGGTGCCAGGAAGGGTTTGCTGCTGCTGCTAAGTCGCTTCAGTCGCGTCCGACTCTGTGCGACCCAATGGACGGCAGCCCACCAGGCTCCCCCGTCCCTGGGATTCTCCAGGCAAGAATACTGGAGTGGGTGGCCATTTCCTTCTCCAATGCATGAAAGTGAAAAGGGAAAGTGAAGTCGCTCAGTCGTGTCCGACTCTTCGAGACCTCATGAACTGCAGGCTCCTCTGTCCATGGGATTTTCCAGGCAAGAGTACTGGAGTGGGGTGCCACTGCCTTCTCCAGAAAGAGTTTAGGCTCTGCAAATAACTTGCTGTGTGGTCTTCCAGAAGTCCCTTAATAATGCCTTTGTAGTCCTTGAGTACTACAAAATCACTGCAGATGGTGACTGCAGCCATGAAATAAAAAGACGTTTTACTCCTTGGAAGAAAAGCTATGACCAACCTAGACAGCATATTAAAAAGCAGAGACATTACTTTGCCCACAAAGGTCTGTCTAGTCAAAGCTATGGTTTTTCCAGTGGTCATGTATGGATGTGAGAGTTGGACTTTAAAGCTGAGTGCCGAAGAATTGATGCTTTCAAACTGTGGTGTTGGAGAAGACTCTCGAGAGTCCCTTGGACTGCCAGGAGATCCAACCAGTCCATCCTAAAGGAAATCAGTCCTGAATGTTCATTGGAAGGACTGATGTTGAAGCTGAAACTCCAGTACTTTGGCCACCTGATACAGAGAGCTGACTCATTTGAAAAGACCCTGATGCTGGAAAAGATTGAAGGCAAGAGGAGAAGGGGATGACAGAGGATGAGATGGTTGGATGGCATCACTGACTCAATGGACATGAGTTTGAGTAGGGTCCAGGAGTTGGTGATGGACAGGGAGCCCTGGCGTGCTGCAGTCCATGGGGTCTCAGAGTCAGACATGACTGAGCAACTGAACTGAATCCTTGAGTACACAATGCCACAGCTGTGAAACTGTTCAAATTCTATTTTTTTAGAACTAGGGAGTACCCTTGGAGACAGAAAAGCTGATTAGGACACAGCCCATTTAAAAAGGTGGAGAGCAGTGGAGATGTAATCCCAACTTTATGAGTTGAGGCTGCTATCAAAATTTCTGGGTTACTAATTTCCATTTGCTTCTCTGCTGTTCTTGAACTGCTCATTTCCCCAACGGACTGAAACTTGGGAGTCCCCTGATGCCAAACTGTGAAACAAGAATTTGAACCTAAACCAAGATTTTACAAATAATCTATAAGTAGAATAAATCACTTATCTCTTTCGTACTCTCTCAAAGGGATTTCCCATACTGATCCTTGAAAATTCATTTTAGTTGCAAGGAGGCATTTGGAATTACAAATTATCATTCCTGCCAAAGAGAATAACATTCAAAAGCTACAATGAAACAAAGATTTGCAAGCATCTAGCTTTACATGGAGAGAAGGCAGTGGCAAGCTACTCCAGTACTCTTGCCTAGAAAATCTCATGGATGGAGGAGCGTGGTAGGCTGCAGTCCATGGGGTTGCGAAGAGTCAAACACAACTGAGCGACTTCACTTTCACTTTTTACTTTCACGCACTGGAGAAGGAAATGGCAACCCACTCCAGTGTTCTTGCCTGGAGAATCCCAGGGATGGCGGAGCCTGGTGGGCTGCCATCTATGGGGTTGCACGGAGTTGGACACTACTGAGGCGACTTAGCAGCAGCAGCAGCTTTACATGACAGGTGAAAGGAGCTCAGATGGCTTTCCTTTAGTAAATGATTGCCTTTATTCCTAGGTAATAATTGTCTCCTTAGTAAGGATAAATTAAGGCTCTGAGAGGTAAAAAGAAAATTGAACGAGATTCTACAAAACATTAAAGAAGAACCCCGGGGGAAGAGCACATTCTCACTAGGGTAGATCAGAGGACCAGGCCTCTATCATAATAGCTACCATGCCTGGAGCACATTCTATATATGACCTGTAATTAGAAATGTGCCTGCAAATTCTGTGACACTCTTCCTATATGAAGGTGTAGTCTAGGTCCTCTCCCCTTAAATACAGGCCTGGCTTAGTGACTCCTATCTGAGGACTAGATGTGGGATGTGGGGACGTCTCTGGTTGTCCAGTGATTGCTACTTTGCCTTCCAATGCAGAGGTTACTGGTTCAATCCCTGGTTGTGGAGCTAAGATTTCACATGCCTCTTGGCTAAAAATATATATATATACACACACACATATATATAAGAGAAGCAATACTGTAACAAATTCAATGAAGCCTTTAAAAACAGTCTACATCAAAAAAATCTTAAAAAAAAAAAAGACTGGCATGTGGCAGAACAGTGAGTGACTTGGAAGCTAGGCTAAACAGCTTATGACTGTCTGGCTCTCTCCTACCTGGACACTTGTGGGAATCTAGCCACCAGTGTGAGGGAGCTCAGGCCACTCAAGAGACCAGGTGTTAGGTGTTCCAGCCAGTAGCTTCATTGGTTCCAGCTGACAGCCACCAGCAACCGTCAACCATGTTAGTGAGCCGTCTGATGTTCCTGGTGCCCAACCTTACAGCTGAAGCCGAAGGAAGCAGAGACCAGCTGTCCCAGCTAGAACCACCCCAAATTGCAGATCTGGTGTAAAGTAAATGTTGATTTAAGCCACGAATTCTGGGATTGTTTGTTAAATAGCAAAAGATAACCAGTTGTGTTTTTAATGTCATCTCTAATTCCCACTAAAAGCCTGAAAAGTAGGTACTGCTGTTTCCTTTTGATAGATGAGTAAAAAGGTTCCAAAGGTGAAGTAACTATGGTTTCACACTGTCAGGGCCAGGATTTAAGAGCTTCAAAAAAAAAAAAGGCCTCCACTTCTCCATAGTGGCTTGCGGATAGAAGACTGTAAAAAACACAATTTAACCCAATATAACAGACAAAAATAAAAAGTTTTCGTGATTGTTTTCTCTGCTGCCAAGACTCAGGACGGGAACTCAAGAACTCACTCACTGCCCAATGGGCTGATTTCACAAGTGAAGCTTAAAGAAAGCAGGCTCATTGAAAGATGTGTAGATTTCGCTATCCTTCCACGAGAAAAATTACGTTCCCTCCACAGTCACGTATCATTTCGTGGTGCCACGAGGCAGAAACGGGCTCGTGAAATTCCTGCAGACCAGGCTCACACGCGATCCCCGTTAAACCTTTCCTCCTAGCAGGGCGGTTACTCTCATTGCTCACAGAGGAGGGGAATCATATTGATATTTTTGCCTCTCTGTGGCCCTTGTCTGCCGGTCCCAGCCCTACGTACTAAGCACTTGACATCTGCAATCTCATTTTCAGCCAAAAGCACTTGCACTTCCTCTTCTCGTGCAGACTAAGGAAAGATTCAGGTTACGGGGCGGGAAAGAACATTTCAATGAATGTGTCAGTCGCCCGTAGCTCATTGAGAAGCAACCGTGGCAGTTTTATTAACACAGCAACGCATAATCTCGCTTATTCTTCATACACATAGATCATTTCAGTAAGAAGAGCGAAACTCAGAGCTTTGCCCAACATCACACCACCAGTTTTTTTTTTTTTTAAAAAAAGGTTCGAACACACTCCGGAAGGCTCCAAGCTCCCAGATTCGCCTAACACAGAATCCCGCTGCCGAAGCCTCAGGGTTCTCCGCCGATAAACGGATCGTGTAAACGCAGCAGCCGCCGCGTTCCCAGGTTGCAGCCCCCGGACCCATTTCCCGGCGCCGGTTGCCTTCCTCGGACGGCCGCCGGGCGGTGATGGTGGGCTCCAAGCTCCGCCCGTCGCGTCCTCCCCGGCCGCCCCGCCCCGGAGCGCGCGTGGGAACGCGGCGTCCTCCCCGGGGCTGCCCGCGACGACTGCCTGCGCCCATCCGGGAGGGCGCCCCCGGCCCCCGGCTCCCGGCCCGGTTCCACCCGCCGCCGCGATCGCCTCCCGGC